>PVJS01019439.1:0-33711 GCA_004027185.1 Glis glis | reverse complement strand
CGGAGGACCCGAGTTTGTGGCCAGCCTCAGCTCTCTCTCTCTTTCTCTCTCTCTCTCTCTATCTGGCTCTCTCTCTCTCTGTCTACCTAGTGAGGCCCTCTGCAACTTCGTGAGACCCAGTTTCAAAATAAAGTATAAAAAAAATAGGGCCGGGGGTGTAGCACAGAGGTAGAATGCCCCTGGGTTCAATCCCTGGTACCGCAATGGCAGGATACAAAGTCAAAATAGAAAAATTAGTAATGTTTCTATTAACTAATACTGAATTTTATGAGAAAAAATCACTTATGCAATCTGATTCATAATAGTCCTCTGCCCCAAAAATAATAGAATACCTAGGGATAAACTCAATCAAGTAACAGAAACATCTTTACAATGGAAATTATGAAACAATGGTGAAAGGAATGAAAAAAAATAAACATACACAAAA
Source organism: Glis glis (assembly GCA_004027185.1). Taxonomy (NCBI): domain Eukaryota; kingdom Metazoa; phylum Chordata; class Mammalia; order Rodentia; family Gliridae; genus Glis; species Glis glis. The sequence continues at coordinate 33,284 of PVJS01019439.1, read as the reverse complement.
AATGAAAGACCTCCCAGGTCGTGTGAAAGAACTGTGGATCAAAATAGCCAAGATAAATGTTAAGGTGGAAGAAAAGATGGTAGAACTGGATGCATAAAGAATACTATAAGGTTATTGTATTTATGTCAAACAGTACTAACACAAAGATAGCTACTTCAACTCTTGGAATAAAATTAATTGTTCTGAAACAAATTTACACATACATGGAAACTTATTTCCAAAGCAGCATTACAAATTATTTGGTTCAGAATGCCCATTAAATCATTCGGCTATGTTGAGACAACTGGTTGTCCACATTTTAAAAAAAGTAAGTAAGCCTCCCACTTCACACAAAACTCTACTATAAATTAGAGGTAGATTTAAGAAAGTATATAGAAAAAAATAACATTAGAACAAAATATATGAGAATATCCTTTTAATAATTCTGGGATAGATAAGATTTACTTGGGAACATCATAAAGAACCCAAATTTTTAAAAAAGTTTGGATATGTTTACAAAATTATTTTGGATAAATTATTTATTTGGATAAATTATTTTGGATAGCAAAAGCTACCATAAATAAAATCGAAGGGCAAGACATTATTTCAGTGCAGCTGTTTGCAAATGATTACTACCGACAAAGAAATCTAACCCATTAGTAATTTCTTATAAATAGGAAAAAAATGGAATGATCAAAGCATATGGTTGATTCAGAGAAAATGTAATAATGCAAACTAAACATAAAAAGAAAGGTCTTCTCTTCTAGTAATTAGGAAAATGTAATTTTAAAAGGCAATAAATTGCCATTTAACAACTATTATATAAACAAAATTAAAATCTAACAGTAACAGAAAGATAAAAACATAAATTTATATGACTAGAAACTGAATAGAAAACTATTTTCAAAAAGTATCAGGTAAAATCTAAAACTATTAAATGGAAAAGACAAGTTGAGGGGAAATAAAAGTTCTGTGTACCAGGATGTTATTTCTGCAACATTGAAAAACAAGCAACATAGTAGTACATATAGATGAATTAATATGTATTAAGCTTATTAAAAAATATGCCAAAAGATGTACATTAAATTAATGTTGACGTTATGATTGAAGAGGAATGGAGGTACATGGTCTTGGGCAGATTACCCAATAGATTTCAGCACCATGTATAATACATGATACAACGATGTTCTACAGTCTGTGGTGGATAAGTAAATAAAACATAATTATCTTGATCTTTATTCATACATTCACATCAAAATATTTGTTAAATATAAACACATTTTAAAAGACAGCCATTATTTTATTGAGTATTTTACTAACAAAAGGGTTGAACCCTCTAATTTTCCTACTTATGTTTGAGGTTGTAAAGATAGAAGAATAAATAAAATATCCACTGTTTTTTCTTATTATGATTCAGGAGAGTAGAAAACTGGGTGGAGGAGTTGATGGGACAAAATGTCAAAAATAAGAAATATATAATATTCTATGTGATCAGTTACCAAAAAAACCTAAAAACCTGCAAAAAGGATATAGAGTACAGTAAAGTGTATTGAAAACAGAGTGTTCAGAGCAGGGCTTTATGGTATGATGGCATTCGTGTAAGTGAGGAAACCAGTGAGAGGGACAAGCTTGGTGGACACAGTTTAGATAAAGAGAAGCGCACTTGCCATGGTCCTGAGGGGATATGTTTAGAATGTTCAAGAAGCAGGAACTCAAAAGAGACCACTGTGGCTGGAATCATGGCATGCCACATTTTAGAAATTATATCCAGAAGATGAAAATATCATTATTAACAGACAAACACAAGCACATTTTAAATTCTGTAAAAATAAATATTAAAACATAAAATGCATACCTTAGTTTAACCATAAGTACTTTCATTTTGTGAAATAATTTGGTATTTTATTTTCTCCAAGCATAAGTAAGAAGAGTTTTACTATGTTTTTACTATATTTTTGTTAATATATTACTTGGCAGTATCTATAAAAAATTTTACTCTTTAAATTTAGTGCTAGATGTCCATCCAAAATTTTCCATAAAAAGATAATTAATACATGCTGAAAACTCTAATGAAAATTCATCAGAAATTAGTTTTTGTGCATGTATTTTAATGAAATGATGTGCTGCTGAATTTTGATTCTATTTCCCATGTAAATATATTCTAATTCATGCTTGTGCTGCAGAATATGAAGTGTGCTTCAAGTGCATGCAGAGGAACCAAGAATGGTGTACAGGAGAGACTGATATTGAGATGTAAACAAACACTGTATTCTTTTGATCTCTTAGGGATCCAGAGAGCTTCAGATTTTGAGGCAAGTAGGAACTATAATTTAGAAGAAAAATTGGAACAGAAGAAAATGAAAGATTCAAATTATAAAGGGACAAAACAATAGCAAAAGGATAGCATCAAAAGGTCTTACTGATAAAGTCAAATTACTCCAAAACCAATATTTACAGTATTAACCACATATATTTCCTTGCTGTCGAATAAATCAAAACTAGATAGAGCTCCTTGTCAGAAATATAAGAATTTCTAAAACATGCATAAAAATGTTTCATCTATCTACAGACAAGAGAGTAAGAAAAACCAAATATACATATCTCTGTCTCTTTATACATAAATTATGACTGTGCATTAAACCTGTGTTTAATGAATTATTATTTATTATTATTATTATTATTATTATTATCATCATTATTATTGTACTGGGGATTGAACCCAGGAACATTCTACCTCCTAGCTACACCCTCATCACATTTTATGTTTTTATTTTGAAACAGGGTCTCGTTAAGTTTCTGGGGCTGGTCTCAAACCTGCAATCCTCCTGCCTCAGCCTCCCAAGTACTGGGATTACAGGTGTGTGCCACCACACATGACTTGCCATTGTTTTAATTAGAAATATGCTAATTGCAAGAACATTGTATTCCTTTGGCTGCCATGAAAAATTACCACAAATTTTGTAACAAGTCAGCACTAACAAAAACTTATTGCCTCAATGTTTTGGAGGCCAGATGTATAATACTATAACACTGGCCCCAAATCAAGGTGTCAACACACTCTCTCTGAAGTCTCTATGTTAAGAGTACAATCCTTGCCTCTTTCAGCTTCTGTTGGCTTCTAGCAGTCCTTGGCTTCTGGCTGCATCATGTCAATCTCTCTTTGTCTTGAAATTATCTTTTCATGTCTGTCTGTTTACTCTCCCTCTGTCTCTTCTAAAGGACACCTGTAACAGCATTTAAGTCCCACGTGGAGGATAAAATAAATTCTTTATTTCAATATCTTAAATTTAGTTATATTTGAAAAGATTTTTTTCTTATTAGGGAATATTAGCAGGTTCTAAAATTTAGGGTATAATAACTGTGAAGGGAAAATATTCTGCCTATAATAGCACCTAAAAAGAAACTTTATATGAATTAGTAATAAAGAGCTAACATACTAAAAATTTGCAAGCACACCACAATTAGGAAAGAAAATTTTTAATCTTATTGGGTACAGAGGAAGACTGGCTCCAGACAAAATGAAATGATTCAGAGGCCAATGGTGTCATCGGAGGCAATTTTTTTTTTTTTTGGTACTGGGGATTGGCTCCAGGAACATTCTACATCCAAGCTACATCACCAGCCTTTTTTTTATTTTGAAATGAGGTCTTGCTGAGTTGCTGAGGTTAGCCTTGAATCACTGATCTTCCTGTCTCAGCCTCCTGAATGCTGGGATTACAGCTGTGGGCCAGCCCACCCAGCTCACAATGGCAACTCTCTATAGAGGTGAGTCTTTGTATTCTGCTTTCTTATCTGAGAAAACCATTATTCCCAGCTTTCTTTACTTCCTCATTGGAAGAAAACAAACAAAAGTAAAAATATGCTCCAATAATTCCTAATCAGTAACATAAACATACCAGTTGCCTTAATCTCACTGGGTTACATTGGGGCAAACGATGTTGTCAATAGTAGCCTGGCTTAAGCCTTTTTGACTTCTCCTTTGATCAGAGATAAACTAATCAGACTTAAGTCACATGAGAAAGAATAGGAAAATTTAATTTGGCTCCTATCCAAACCCAGATACTATCAGTGGACAAGGGTTCTGAGAAGCAGTGATGCTGCCCTAATACCTGAGGATGTGAATGGAGTTTTGGACCAGGTGATGACTAGAAGCTGTAGGAGTTTGGGGTTCATGCTACAGAAAGCCTACATTGACACAAATGAACTGGTAGGTACGATTCTGTTGAAGGTACAGAAAGGAAAGAGGAGAATTGCAAAGAAAACCTCAATCATCTTAATGAATGGAATGTTGGTATAAATATGCATGGCAAAGGCCATTCTGATGAACCCTGGGGGGAAATTTGGAATATATAATTAGAAACTGTATCATCTTTCAAAAAAGGGAGGGGGCAGTGAAACACCAAGTCTCTGAATGTCCTCTTTCTGTTCCCCAAACCCAGCCAAGTTAAGGGAACAATGGGAACAAGCCTGTGCTTGGAATGCACAGATGCATGCTATCTTGAAGAACACCAAGTTTTTCTCATATATGCTGGGAACTAGGGCAAGTTGGTGTTGCCTACAGAAAGTATTTTGGTTTTTTTTTGCAAGTACACCAGTACAGTTGCTACCTGGGATGCTGGTCATACAAGGAGCAAAGCAAGCTAATGCTGATGATGTCTCTGCTTCTGTAACCTAATTTATAAAACCCCTCTCCCAGCTGGGCATGGTGGCGCATGCTTGTAATCCCAGTACTTGGGAGGCTGAGACAGGAGGATCTGGGTTCGTGGCCAGCCTCAGCTACTTAGTGAGGCCCTCTGCAACTTAGTGAGAGCCTGTTTCAAAATAAAGAATAAAAAATAAGGCTGGGGGTGTAGCTCAGAGGTAGAATCCCCCTGGATTCAATTCCCAGTACCTCAAAATAAATAAATAAATAAAAATAAAAAATAAAACCCCTCTCCCTGCAGTAACTGCTGTGGACAAGAGCACCATGGAGAGGAAAATGCTTGTCCAGGTGGCCACATCTGGACAAAGTGTGGAGAGAGACAGGAGAAACTACCTTCTGGTGAGTTAATGGAGGCACTGCATGCACTAGAAAGACACCTGTACAGACTGTCACCAATGGACTTCTGAGAAGATACTGAGACAGGGCAGAGGATCTGGGAATAGGAAAGGCTAAAGAGGCCATCTGAATGAAGGAAGAGGGCAGGGGAGGTTAATAAGATATAAGCATAACAATGACAAGGCAAGGACTATGGGAATCAAAACAAAACTTCAGCTCCTTCTATGGGCTGCATTCTGAGGACAGCCCATATAGCAAGAATGGAGGAGGTGAGCAGACAAGTGGGGCCAGGAGATGAGAGCCCATCAGCCCATGAGATAATGATACAGATTAAGGATTGAAATGGGCAAAAGACATTGGTCCCTTAAGACCCAATTCTGACCAATCACAAAAGAGCAGATGGGGGGCTACAAAAAGGTATAAAATCTCACCTCCCATGAACTCCAATCGTTGCTCTCTTTCAGGGACCTCTCCCCACTTTGTGGGGGGGGCTGTTTCTGTCTTCTATCTTTCCTTGACTTAAAATAAACTTTCATATTTCTTTACCTTTCTTTAGCCCTTGGACTTCATTTATTGAAATCTACTGGACAAGAACCCAATAAAAGGAGATACACCATATCAGTACCAGAGGCATTATGGGCAGTAGAGATATGCCTGTCCAGCCCATTCCCACTGGAATTCATGGCAAAGCACCTGTCTAGCCTGATATCAATGGACCTGTTACCAGGTAATGATCTTTCTTCATTATAAATATTATATGACTGATATTATAAATACTAGTCCTTGCTCCTCTGCATGGAAATAATTCATGCAGAAATTATAAATGGGGAGAATATAAGAGGTTCATTTAGGAAGTGAAGATACAGTAATGAAGGATGTGATAAAGGAAGTTACATTCCAGAGAAAGGGTCAAGTAGAGAGAGAGAGAGAGAGAGAGAGAGAGGAAGTGAGTCCTGGACAGGGCCACTTCCCTGGGGTGAGAAATGGCATGAGAAAAGGGATTATGCTCCAGAGAGAGTCTGAAATGGTAACTTTTCCAGAGTGGAAAATGGGGTGGAGTCTCCCACGAGTTAAGTTTTATTCAGCCTGAGAACTCTTCCCGCTAATGCATATGCATTTGGGGAGCTCACTATCTCTTTCAAGCTGCACCTTGGTACTTTTCTTAGTTCACATTAGTGAGTCTTTGCCCCTCCCCACATAAAGGGGAGGCCCTGCAGGTGGTTTAGCCCTCTGATATTCCTGCAGTTTTCTAACCATAGCTGTTTTAATTTTAAATGGCCTGTTTAACCTCTTTCTTCAGGTGCTTCAGTTTTTGCCCCGTGTTAGCCCCCTCCCCGGCTCCTCTATTTAAATACCTAACAGAACTCACCCACTCACCCACCTAAGCATTTCTCAGTAAATCCATACCTCACATCCCATCTTTTGGTGTCTTCCTTGGTCTCTTGGCAACCTATCCCACTGCCCTAGTGAAACAGACTCCCCCTAAAATTGACAGACTCCCTCTAAAATTGATGATTTCCTCCTAACTTGTTTTTCTGCATTTCCTCCTGGTGAGAGTAAAGGCTGATGACCCCCCACCCCCAGTCAACAAAAATCTGAGACTCTCAGATCCTCTGGCACCTGAAGCTACATAAGCATATTTCCTTTCTTTGTCCTTTTGCCACCTCTTCTCTTTTAAAAAGCTTTGCTTGCCCTTGAGCTCTCTGAAGATGGAAATTTGAAACAAGAAAATTTTCTTTATCTTGTTGCAAAGCTGGCTCTGAATAAAACCTGTTTTCCTGCCAGATTGATGCCAGAGCCTTTGTGGAGTGGCCTGAGCTGTAGGGCCTACCCCCTTACCCCAAGTGGTAACTGTTCTCCTCTGTAACACTAGTAATGCTGGGCAGTAGGTCAGTACCAGCTCCCTAAATAGAAACTAAAGGCAAAGCCAGTTTTGTTATAAAGTGGTAAAGATCTTGGCCTAATTGTGTTTATATTCTAGTGTTTTGTGGAAGGTAGAACTTTCAATTGATTAAATTGGATATTTAACTGAGAAAATTCCTAAGCAAAGGATTGAAAGAGTTGCCCAGTTTCTTATGTTGCTTGTAGTAAAATGTAAGAGAGAAAATATTTAAAGATGGAATTGTTAATCAGAAAGGAAGCAGAAGCTAAAGATTTGGAAAATTCTCAGCCTATCCATATTGTAAAAAAATGAGAGCTAGTTTGAGAAATAACACAAAGGATGTGGCTAGAGGATCATTTGATCAAAATCAGCCCTCTCAAGGGCAGCCTGGAACTATTCAGCCAAACAATGGGGAGATTAGTATAAATTATCCATCTAAAAAAATTAGAAGTCATTGTTCAGAAAAATGTCATAATTGAAAGGAGTGCCCACCTATGCCTGAGGGCCCAAGGTGAGCACTGCACTGCAGGATCCACTACCTGTATTCAGAAGCTGCATTTCTCTTTCACCTGGGTGCAGCTCCAGTGGGTTCACATATGGCACAGACCACTGGTTGCCAGTTTGGAAGGCATAGGCAATGAACTTTGGAAGATTCCCTGTAAAACAGGGCAAGGCATGAGCCCTTTGTGTACGTCTGTATCCAGTTAGAGTTACAAGATAGAATCAACCTCCTGCATAACCATGGGGGTGGACTCAGGCAGAGAGCCACGTACGATTCAGAGATGTTGAAGCAGGAGATGTAGTGAGAGTCAGGAGTGCCAAGGAGCCAGCTGCTGCCCCTGCCCACAAGGTAAGCCAGCAGGCCTGCAACAACGTGTGCAAGTACAGTTGCTGGGCATCTTACACAAACCTTGAAAACGTAACTGCTACTTTCCTCCATGAAGGATCCTAGGAATTCCTACGGTGGAAGAGAACTGTACAGAGCATGGGACATGAGACAGTTTCAGAAATTCAGAAACGGCTTGTTCAGACATGCCAATTGTATAGAGCATGGGAGATACATGGGACATGACTTCAGCAACTCTTAAAGCAACTTGTTTGGACAGGCATATGGCTCAGAGCAACATGCCTGTGCTGAGTTGATTATGGACCCTTGGGTCATAAATTTCTTCCTGTGTCTGATGGACTTAAATCATCAATATATTTGTGGTTACTGACAGGTATCTGCTAAGGTTAGATAAGCCTGCCAAGGACACTTAACAACATCTCCAGAAATCCTATAAAAGAGCAGCCTTTTCAATAAACAGTGTGCTGAGCTATTGCTTATGCCACTTCGAGTCCACCATGCATACGGCTCCAACCCAGTGACTTCACTTCAGCCCTGCTCTTTGTTGACTAATGATCAGTGCAACTCTTCAGACTTCTTGATGCCTGGACCAACTTCAGAATCTCCTCTTCCATTCCTGGACTTGGTTCATTATCCCCTTCCCCTTGCTTGTTTGTAGCTTGTTATTTGCTAATAATTGAAGTGCTTGAATGACAGAACTTGTATATTGTCGAATATACTTGTTTGACATAAATAGTTAGTCTAATAAACTTATTAGAATTGTTAGAAGTGTTGGTGTGAAGTTTATCATTTGCTGTTCATTCATAGCTAATTGGCTTTGGCAAAGCAGCTGCCCAGCATCTGAAACTAGCTTAACTTTACTTAGAGAATTCCCTAATAATATTCTGCGTGCTATAACCTTTGAGTATTAAATAAACCTCATGACATTGTGGAAAGACACAAATTGTGTGTGACATGACTTATTGGTCTTAGGAAGTTGCAGCCCATTCCTCGCAACAGGAACCCCACTCAGGACAAGCAGGGTTCTTGGCTTAAGTGACAGAAAAGAATTTTAGCACAAGTCAGTCAGAGACACAGAGATTTATTTAGAAAAATGTTAGGGTTTGGATTTAGATTGTCCCCCAGGCTTTACATAGACAAGGCAGCCATATTTGACATGGGGCTTACTTGCTGAGAAGGGGTCCCTGGGGGTAACATTTGAAAGCCCCTGGGGGTGTGGCCTTGGGGATTATATATGGTCTCTTCTCTGCATGCTTTCTCTATGGTTTAGGCCTCCATGATGTGAGGGTAGAGCCCTCGTGCTCGGCTCTCTCTGCTCCTCATGCCATGTCCTGAGCGCCACAGACTTTACCCTCCACAGACAGGGCCCCTGGAATCTTCAGAACTGGGAACAAATAAATCTTCCTTCCTCTAAGTTCCTTCCTCTAAGCTTCCTTCCTCTAAGCTTCCACACTAAAGTTACATTTTCCTTGTCCTTTCTTTATGTCTTTTTATATCTAACTTTTATTTCTTCTATCCTACCTTAATACCACATATAAATATGACAAATCCTAAAGCAAACATAATAGCAATTCTTATTTTGAAGAAGAAATATAAACCATATTTGACAGTTTGGGAATACTTCTGTTGGAATCCCTAAGTGAAAGCAGAGCAGTAACATTTGAAAGCCACTCCCCTGGGAGACTTCTAGCAAGATAACTCAGCACCCTCAGGAAGAAAATAACAAATAACTGATGGAGTAAGTTTCACCATCACATCCCACACCCATCAAATAGAGTTCTTTTATCATTTTTCTATGGTCCCTCAATAAGATCAATACCAATTATATGGTCATATCTGAATTATCAAGTTAGGTCAAAAAGAAAAAAATAACAGAAGTGGCCCTACATTCAGCTGTTACACTAAACAGAAGGATAGTATAAGAAAAAGTTCCATAGTGCTGGGACCTGACATCATAGAACTGATATTTTAAGAGCTGACTGGCCTGACTTTCATTCCAAATACGAAGAGAACCTATTCTAGCATAACTAAATAGGACAGCAAGGGAAATAAAGAAAAATAACCACCAATTTTGAAACTCATCTCTGCAGACTAGCATCTCTTTAATTTGATTAATTTTAAAATGAACATTTCAGAAATGCAAGAGAACCAAGGGTGAAAAAATATTTATCAAGCTAATTTATATTGAAGAACTCTCAAGAAATATTTAGAAGTGCCTTAGTAGATACAGACCCATGGAAATACTATCTAAAAGCACTTACTTTCCCCTAAACCAAAGAAATAATTACCTTACCACATTTCCAGCTTTCTCTCCCAGTCTTCTTATTGCCTTCTAGCCCCTGCTCATAGCCAAATTTTAAAGCCAAAACCGATTTTTTAAAATTGTGCCAATCTCCTTCTTGGAAGGGAAAACAGGCATGGAGTTAGGATAGCTCCTGAAAAACTCCAACCTCAAACTCCACATGAGCTCTCATTTTATAGAACAAAGGGTGGAAGTAGGCAAGCGGACTTACAGAAGTTGAAACGTGGCAGTCAGTGATTGGCCTGAACAAGTTTACAACCTACGTGACTTAAGACCTATGTTACGAACTATGTGACTTATGACCTACGTTACGACCTACGTGACTTACACCCTATTCTTCAGGCGGTTGCCTGGATACATGGCCTTCCATTTTAGTAACTTTTCTACCATAATATCACTTACAACTACAATTTATTGTTGTGGCACAAAAGCAGTTATAAGTAATACATAGATGAATTGGTACAACTATGTTTGGAGATTTTGTTACATCATATGATTACAAAAAATCTTACTAATATACTGGGATCCTATTAAAATTTATATCACTGATGTATATTTATTTTTCTTTAGTTCTAGGGTTGAAACCCACAGCTTTATGCGTGCTAGGCAAGCATTCCACCACTTTGCTACATACACAGCCTTTTATTTATTTATTTATTTTGAATTTAGAGACAGTGTCATGATAAGTCACCTGGGCCGGCCTTGAATTTGTGATCCTTCTGCCTCAGCCTCCCAGGTAGCTGGAATTACAGGGGTGTGCCACTGCGCCAAGCTACCTCATTATAAGAAAAAAGATTAAATATGGAATAATAAAAATGACTCAAATTATTGAATACCTAAATAAGGTAGAGATAATTAAAACATCACCCATAATAGTATAAAACCTTGAAAAATCTGTATCATTTTCCATAATTTGCAGAAAACAAATAACTATGTCCAAGTAAGTTCAAGTGGAGATTCAAAACCAAGCTCTGATTCAGAAGTGCATACTTTTAGTAAGATAATTTTCAGCTACTAAATATTCCTAAATTATAAAAGACAACAGAGATTCTGATGGCTAGTCATGGTTGTCAACCTGATTAGAGTGAGGGATGCCTGGAATATTGTTAAAAAAAACATACTTATGAGTGTGTACTTGAAGTTATTTGCAGAGTAGATTGGCATGTGGGTCAGCAAACTATATGAGAACTTCCTGCCCTGAATGTAGCAGCACTATCCTACTGGGGATGCGGGGCCCAGATGGAACAACAGACAACAGAAGGGGGAAGCATGTGTAGGTACTCGCTCAGTTCTTATTGTGGAGGTGCATTTTTTTGCTGCCGCCATTACTTGTGGACATCAGCCTCTGGAGTTGTCAGTCTTTGAACATGGACTTCCACAATGACTCTCCATGCAGCTTCGAGGCTTTCAGCCTTGGAGTGACACTGTAGCGTTGGCCACTCCAGTTCTGAGGCTTCCAGCTTCCTGGACTAAAGCAATTCCATGGTGTTCCTCATGCTCAGCCTGCAGATGCCATTGTGGTGCTGCTCAGCCTCTGATTGTGTAAGTCAATCTAATACATCCTTTCTTTTAATTAAATATACATTCCATTGGTTCAGTTCCTATGGAGAACTCTGACTGATACAGAATTCATATTTGTTTTTATTTTCTTTAAGGAAAAGAAAAAACAATAATCTCATATGGAGGATTTGACTTACATTATGAGGTCTCTGTTCAATTGATTGCATTAATGGTTTCAATTAATAAAGTCACTCTGTATTCATAGACCCTGTCCAAAAGTGTGTAGTTCCTGCCAAGTTCTGACTCTGGGCTAACCTTGCAACTTAATTTGGCCAATGGCTTCCTACAGAAGTGATGGTGTGCTAGTTTTAAGCCACGACCTCAAGATGCTTCGGGTTCTTCTGCTTATCTCTTCCTTGTCTTCCACAATAGTCTTGCCTCTGCCATGAGAAAATGCCTGGGCTAGCTCACTGGAAGAAGAAAGACCATGAAGAGAAGCCAAAGGCTCTTAGCAAACAGCCAGCCTGTTCTGAGTAGCAGAGGTGCCTAGCTCATGTCCCAGAGCTGACTGCAGATATGACAGAGCCCTGGGTCAAAAAACAGGTGAAGCCGGGCGTGGTGGCGCACGCTTGTTATTCCAGTACTTTGGGAGGCGGAGACCGGAGGATCCGGGTTCGCGGCCAGCTTCAGCTCTCTCTCTCTCTCTCTCTCTCTCTCTCCTTAGTGAGGCCCTCCGCAACTTCGTGAGACCCGGTTTCAAAATAAAGCATAAAAAATAGGGCCAGGGGTGTAGTGTGGAGGTAGAACGCCCCTGCGTTCAACCCCCGGTACCGCAAAAAAAAAAAAACAGGTGAAACAGGTGAATAGTCCAGCTTAGTCCAGCCTAAATTACCAGCCTGAGAGTCATTAGATAAAAAGTAGTCATTTGAAGTCACTAAATTCTGAAGAGGAATTAATGGGGAGGATGTAAATAGAAGAGGAAAAAATTAGGACTTAATTGTTCTACTAACAAATGATAAACATTTTATCTATTCTTTTAAGGAATGGTCATAATTTTAAGCCTTTATCTCTATTAATTATTTTATTTTTAAAATAATGTTATCTTTCTGGGCGTGGTGGCGCACGCTTGTAATCCCAGTACTTTGGGAGGCGGAGACCGGAGGATCCGGGTTCGCGGCCAGCCTCAGCTCTCTCTCATTCTCTCTCTCTGTACCTAGTGAGGCCCTCCGCAACTTCGTGAGACCTGGTTTCAAAAATAAAGCATAAAAATAAAGGGCTGGGGGTGTAGCGTGGAGATAGAACGCCCCTGCGTTCAATCCCTGGTACCGCAAAAAAAAAAAAAAAATGTTAACTTTTTTTGAATTTGTGGGGTCTCTGTAAGAAGACATAAAATTCTTGCAACTGTTTCAGTGTGTGTACGCATGTGTGTGTGCGCAAGAGAGAGAGCGCTGAGAATGCACAACTTATTTAAGAGAGATACAAGATATTTTTTAATTAAATATGGCCAGGGGATAAAGATAATACTGTCACGTAAAATCTTCTCAGTCTTCTGGGGATTTCATATAATGTAATTTTTATTTAGTTTATTTCCCAAAAGCTATATTTTAAACAAGGGAGATATTTTTGAATATTGAACATGTAAACTTTAAGTAATGCTATTTTTATTAAAAATAGAGTCTCATATATTTTAATTACCTAGGTCCAGAATTTATATAATTATGAAAAAAATATATATTGCTTTTTATCCTGCCACTAGCTTTTACCCTTTCTTTACATATTATTTTCATGGTGAAACTTACTCCTTTTACCTTGGGTCTGCTCCACTACTAAAGGCAAAGTGCTGGTTTCAAAATGTACCACCAAACACACCACGCACTTGTGAGCAAACCCAGCTGACGTGAGCCTGGCTAGCATTATATTGTCACTGGAGAAGGTTTGATTCTGTGAAGGATCCAGAGGAGTTCACAGTGGGGGTGAGAGGGGAACACATCTCAGAATCTGTGGAGTCCTTGGCTTCCATAGCAGAAAAGGATTTTAGCACAAATCAGCCAGAGACATAGACTAAGATTTATTTAGGAAAGACACACACATTTAAGAGAGAATGTGGACCATCTCCAGAGTGAGAGAGAATCATTTGGGGATTGATGGCTCTTCTTCTATAGGGGACTTTGGTGGGGGTGGGTAGGAGGAGGTATGTGAGGAAGATATCAGTCTAGTAGTTACAGTATAATTTAAGATGTGTTGGTCATCTTCTGGGTCCTGATTTTACTATCTTCTCTTTCATTTAAACTATTCAAGTATGCCTAACCATGCCCAAGGAGATTGCTTTTTTGTGTGATCTCTGTTCTCTAACAAACGGATATCTATCCTGCTTAACTATTCCTAGGTTGGATAATTAATGGTTCAAGGTATTTCATAAGTGAGTTTGAAATACTTATTTTATGAGTATTTCATAGGTGTCCAGCCACCTTTCTGGATCTTTTGTGTGTCTCTATTTTCTTGTCATGGGAGAAGAGTCGATTCCTCAACTCAGGATCTGTGGGGGCCTTGGCTTTTGTGCTGGAAAAGAATCTCAGCATGTTCCAGTTAGAGACATCTACAGAGGTTTATTGAGGAAAGAAATACATGTTGCAGGGAGATGTGGGCCACCTCCAGAGTGAGAGAGACACTTTGTGAGTGTAGGGCTCTTCTTTTACAGGTGACTTTCGTGAGGGGTGGGCAGATGGTGAGCATGGGAGGGGTGAGCAGGCTTCCCTTGATGTACTGGACCTTTTAAGAATTTGGGCCTAGACTTCTCTTATCAGTCTAACATACATTCTGTAGGCTAACAAAATATATGCACCAATGAACTAGATGTAGAGTGCTCTAATATTTACTCAACCTTTTACAAATTTAGTTCTGAAGGAAAACAGACCTTCTGGGTGAAGGTGAGGGCCATCATGGAGTTTTCAGATTTAAAGCTGCAGTCTTCCTTTTCTTCCCTGTTTGTCTCCTTTCTACCTTTTACCTTTATTCCTCCTATCCTATCTCAGTCTTATCAATAGTTAACTCTTTGAGGATAGTCAACAGTGCTCAGGGTAATTATTAAGGTCTTATAAATTGCTCAGAACTTTGGGACTAATTGCTGTGGTTGGGAGAAGAGAGTAATAGGCCTGATTTTGGAGTAAGGTTATTGGGGAATGTTGCCACAGACTTTCATATTAAAGTTACATTTTGCTGGGCATGGTGGCGCACGCTTGTAATCCCAGTACTTGGGAGGCGGAGACTAGAGGATCTGGGTTCGCGGCCAACCTCAGATACTTAAGTGAGGACCTCCTCAACTTTGTGAGACCTGGTTTCAAAATAAAGTATAAAAAATAGGGCCGGGGTGTAGCTCGGAGATAAAATGCCCCTGGGTTCAATCCTCGGTTCCTTCTTCTCCCTGTATGTCTCCCTTCTCTATATTTCTTTTATTTCTTTATCTTACCTCAGTATGACTCCTACCTCAGGATAGTAATTTTTAGAAAACATTAAAGACACCAAGTTTAGAATTTTTTTAAAAATGTAGAAGAGCTAACTGAAACTAACTTGTTAAACTCAATAACTAAGATTTGTAGGTGAAAATTTCATTATAGACCTGGTTCCCCCTTTAAATCTGTTTTTTGGAGCTGAAGGTTTAGCTCCATAATAGAGTGTTTGGCTAGCATGCATAAGGCCCTGGGTTAGATCCCCAACATTACAAAACAAACAAACACATTGTTTTCCAAGTTTCTATTATCTCAGTAATGTTCCCATCATGCACTGAGACTTTCTTAGCTTTATCCTGTTACCTTTCCATCTTATAACTATCATACCTTCACCTGTTTGTTCTGTGTCCAATATATGCATGCCTATCCATGTCTCCTATGCTGACACATGCCATATTTAATTGTTTGGAAATATAGTAACTTTTTTCTTCAAAATAAATGCACAACCTTAGTGTTCACCATTCCCAATACTACCACACTATTCAAGTCACTGTCATTTCTGCCTGCACTTTCGAGATAGTTTGGCAGTAGTTTTCTATGCACCTACCACTGGTATTCTGTATTCTATCTATAGCACAGTGGCTATAATGATATCTTTGTGCCATAAAGCAGATTATGTCTGCTTCTCAAAATGCTTCATGATATTTTTACTTTTATTTTTGTGGTGCTGGGGATTGAACCCAGGTACTTTCTACTTCCAAGCTGTGCCTCCAGCCCTAATTTTTTAGTTTGAAACAGGGTCTTGCTAAGTTGCTAAGAGTCTCACTAAGTTGCTGAGGCTGACTTTGAACCTGAGATCCTCCTGTCTCAACCTCCCAGGTACTGGGATTATAGGTGTGCACCAGTATACCCAGTTTCACATTATAGGCATGCACCACCACACCCAGTTTCATGATTTATCTTATCCTGTGCAGCAGATATGAAATACAGATAACTATAGAAGCCTATTCATTACCACAAAAAAGGAATTGACAGCCCTATAATTAATAAGCTAAATTGAAACTACTTTTGTAGCCAGCTGCACAGATAGAGATATAAGTATGGACATAGATATTTTCCCCGTTACTTGGAGACCTTCCTATGTTGATAATACCAGAGTGATTGGCTACTTCAAGTATACTGTAGTTGGGATAACAATGGCAAACATATACAATTGGTGTGTGTGTTTATATTTGTATGTGTGTACTAAATATGCATATATACACAAATATGCATATATACACTAAATATGCATATATACACAAATATGCATATATACACAAAATACAATTTTCTTTTTATGTGAAAATTATATAAGTGAATCCGATCAAAGCAGATCAAGCAGATGTTCTGGTTGATAGGAGAGAATCTTATTGGATGGGCAGAGAATTCCCCTGCCTCTTACCCACCAGGAGCTTCTCATGCAAATCAATGTAGCCTTCAGGATTCTGAAAAATACTTCTAGAAATTCACTAATCTAAACTGCAATGAATATACATAACATATGGTGAGTATATCCAGTAGGGATAAATTTGTCTACAGTATCTGATGCTCAGAAGAAAATATATCATAGGTTCATACAAATCTTAGTACAAGTCTATGCATTACCACTGCTTCATTATTGTGATGAGAAAAAAATGTAATTCTAAGTAATTTGCCATTTACGTAATTTTCAAAATCCAAATTGCTTCATGTTTATTTATTTATTTGGTTCTGGAGATTGAACCAAGGGCATTCTATCTCTGAGTGACACCCCCAGCCCTATGTTATATTTTGTTTTGAAATAGGGCCTCACTAAATTGCCAGGGACCTTGCTAAGTTGCTAAAGCCAGGCTTGAACATGGGATTCTCCTGTCTCAGCCTCCCAAGTACTGAGACTACAGGCATGTGCTACCATGCTCTACTTATTATTATTATTGTTGTTGTTGTTATTATTATTATTATTACTACTATTATTACTATTATTTTAAGGACATTGGATTTGGCTGTGGAGTCAAGGAAGAACAACATATAGTATCATATATCATTGGTTTCTATCTTTTCTAAGAATGACACGTTAATCCTTTTAAGATAAAAAGGCATGAGAATTATTTTTAAAGCTTCATTTTTACAGGTCTTACACACCACTTCCTAGATATGCTCTTTTACTGTTAGGTTGAAAGGGTTCCATGTAACACCAGTGGAACATGCTGAATTAGCCCTGTGGTGACAGTTCTCATCATTTGACAAATCTTGGCCCAGGGAGTTACAATTTAACAAGTGGAGTAGTAAATATAGAGGATTCCTTTGAAAAGTGCAATCCCTGTAGAGCAGGATTTGTAAGAATCTGAAGGAAATTTACATTTCAACACATTGTTCATTTCTACTTCCCACCGAGGACTCTCACAGAACAATTGCACTTTTTAGAGTACTTTGCTGTCCTTAGAGTCAGTGGCAAAACCCTGCTGCTCAGGCGCATTACCAGAACATTTTCAAAGGACAGTCACACAGACCAAAGTCACTTTGTTAAATAACACTCTGTTCAATTTGGTGGTTCGAGAAAAAAATAAAAAAATTGAAAACTTTTGAGTTTAGTAAATCATAGTTCATCACCCTGATAGATTTCAGTTTTTATTTATATGGTTCAGAGGGTCATTTGGGAACACTATTTATTCTTACCGTAACATGAAACACAAATATAAGATCTTGGTATTGTATATGCACACTAGAAGTTATGAGCAAAAGATTCCCTGAGGAATTGTATCTATGCAGAAAATGTGAACCTCATGTAATGAATTCTTCAAGGTTAAATTTTTGGCAATCTATAAAAATTAGACTGAATTGTTTACAGTATTGGAATATCTAATGATATCCAGGATAGTATATTTCCTTATGAAAAAATGATTTGAATGTTGCAAAATATATTCTTTGTGCAAAATCTTGTATACTTAATTTGCATGTCTCACTCTTTTCCCCCAAACACCAGGAAGGAAGCATAAATTTCTTCTCAATATGGTTAACATTTGACTTACATTCTTTAACTAATTTTATGTCTAAATTTACCTGCCAATATGATTTGCATTAGAGAAATTTCCTATTTTGCAATACCAAGTAAATGTGCTCAATGTACTATAACACAATCCTCTCATTTTAGAATCTTAGAGTTAAAAGAATACAATGACAATAACTAGCCTGATTTCCACAAATGCACAAATAGCTCCCAACTCTTTTAGATACATTTTTAAGCTTCTATTTGACCCTTTTAACAATGTAGAAATAATTGGACCATGAGATATTTTATTATTTTTAAATAACCATAGTTAATTCACAATACCTTTCTTATATTTAGAAGAAAAATTCTCTCTTCTTCTCATTGTTCATAGACTGCTAGAGAATCATGCAATTGTCCCAGGTGTGATAAAAACCCATGTTCACAAAAGGAATTATACAAGAATGTCCACAATAGATTTATTCATAATAGATAAATCCTGAAAACAACTCAAATGTTCACAAATAACACATGGACAAACAATCTATGTAGTATTCATACATCATACAGTGGAATATTATTCAGCAATAAAAATAAATGAAATCTTCATGAATAAAACATCAGTAATGAATCTCAAAAATATTATGTTGAACAATATTAGCTGGACACAGAAGCACACATTGAATGGTTCCATTTATATGAAGTATAAGAATGGGGAGTCTATAGTAATAGAACCAAGATAATTCTTTACTCAGAGTCTAGGGAGAGAATTACTAGAAAGAACAGAATTAAAAACATTTTTTGGTGGAAATATCGAAAATATCTTCATTTGGGTTGTGGATACACTGGGTATATCCTACTGTTAAACCTCATCAAAACAAATAGTTCAGAATATTATATTTTATTATATGTTAGTTACTTCTCAATAAAAATAAAATAAATATTTTAGAAGCTAAAATATTGTAATTATATACATTATTCTCTTTTTACAAGTATATAATTTTTGACATTTTAACCTAACACCATCATATTATAACACATGAACAGGGGCAGGCTCTCAACAGCTTTATTAATTCAGTATGGCCTCCCACCCCAACACACACACATGCACACACACACACACACACACACACACACACACACACACAAAGACACAAATATGTACAACAACTATTTTCTCTCAGAAGCGCAGCTATAATAATAGGCCAACTACCCCAGTATCTGGGAGGCTGATACAGGAAGATCTCAGGTTCGAGGACAGTCTTGGTAACTTGGTAAGATTCTATTTCAAACTAAAAAATAAAAGGGGTGGGGTGTAGCTCAGAGGTAGAATGTCCCCTAGGTTCAATCCCCAATACCACAAGTTAAAACACACAATTAGGCCAAGCAGACCTCACCCCTGCATGTATGTGGTTAGAGTAAATGTTTCAGTTTTCTTGCATGATGGACAATAATGTGGAAAGCTCCCTTTAAGAATTAACTGTAAACTGGGCACCATGGTGCATGTCTGTAATCCCAGTACCTGGGAGGTTGAGACAGGAGGATTGCAAGTTCAAATCCAGCCTCAGCAACTTACTTAGCAAGACCCTATTTCAAAATTTAAGAATTTTTATTATTTCAATATTTAAAAGTGTTTGGGGGTATAGCTCAGAGATAGAACATTCCTGGATTCAATCCCCAATACAAAAAATTTAAAATAAACAATAAAAATAAAAAATAATTAACTGTATTCTTTCTTGGCAATTAGAGACAAAAGTTATTTTATAGAAAAAAAATGAGACCACAGAAAGAGAGCCCCAAAGACTTATCTGAGCGGGGCGTTGTGGCACATACCTGCAATCCAGTACTTAGGAGGCTGAGACAGGAGGATCACAGATCTGGAGCCAGCCTCAGCAACTTAGAGAGGCTCTCAGGAACCTAGGAACACCCTGTTTCCAAATAAATAATAAAATATGGCTGGATGTAGCTCAGAGGTAGAATTCCCTGGTTGAATACCCAGGACCACAAAAAAAAAAGAAAAAGAAATAAATAAAAGTACATGGTGGGGGTCAGAAGGGGAGGCTGCTTAGATGCTTCGGAGCTTTCCAGTCTTTCGCTGTGAGTTTAAATTGTCACCATCTCTCTAAATTGATAAAATTTATCTGCAAAGTGTTATTTAATTATTAACTAATAATTAAGAAGACCTGCCTAGGGTTTGGCACATTCAACAAGGACATACATAGGAAATGCCTTGAAGAGAATTAGTGCTCAGTGCTATTAGTGCTAGGTCATAAATACGTAAGTAATCAATAATGCTCATTGTTGCCATTATCATTATTTTCCGTGGCCAGTCGCCTCCCCCAATGTTTTCATGAAAACTACTCTAGTAAAATGACCATGCTGGGAGATGGAGAGAACACATATAAAATTTAATAGGAGTCTTGTTTTGAAGACATTTAGTGAGTAAAGCATATTTTAGTTTATATTAACCAATAAACTGATATTGACACTTTTTTGATTAATGTCTCATGTATGCATTATATAAATATAATTGAAATTCTGAGTAAAGTATTAAAACCCAGCAACAATCTTTAATGAAATGCAATAAAGAATAAATACTTTAAGAAAGTCTCATAGGTTTTTGAAGAATCATGCAATTGGAACATACCAGTATCACACTATACTTGAATCTCTGTCTAGACTGCTTCATTATTAACAAATAAATTAAAAGTAATCTAAAAGATAACCTTTCTAGGAAAACACTCAAAATAATCAAATTATCTTGGTGACTGATTCTCATAGCCTTAATATAAAAATATAGTTTTTCATTGAAATTGAAATAAAAATTTATTTAATAAGTCTTCATATTCTTCCAAAATGAATATACTGGTTCTCTCTATAGCTAGTCATAAGATGGCTTAACTAGGGTAGGTTCTAATCAAAATGCAGCATTTTGTTTTTGTGAAATGTCTCAGTTAAGTACCATGCAAACATTGTGTAATTTGGAATTATTTGTAAAGTGCTTTATCCCATCTGTTAAGCAAAACATTCTACACTTAGAGAGAAAGATTTGGGTGCAGACCAGCTTTTTCGAACATAAGTTTGAATAATTGACAAACAAAACTTAATGATTCTTTGAGAAGGAGTAATTTAAAATTTATGAAAACAAATGGAATGGAATGATAGACAGGCAGCTCCTCTCCTTCAATCAACGATATTCACTTCTGGCAAGGCAACCAGGTAGCCACGACTGCTGGCTTGGAGGTGCGTCTACAGATTTATTATCGGGACACATGCTTTTCCAGTGACTTCTAGTGACATCCACATTGAAAGCTAGAGATGTTTGTGCCTGCTTGTATCTGCGTGTGGGGGAGGGGTGAATGCTGTGTGTTTAGTTGTGCTGGGGCTAGTAGTTTTAGCATATAACATTCCTTTCCACTTCTGTGAGGTACCATACTGTGCCATGATTTTAACTTTTTTTGAAAGCCTGTGTAGATAAAAGGGTAATTTGAAGTCATGAATAGGGTGTAAATATTTGCTCCCATTCCATAGGTTGCTTTTTACTTTGTTGATTGTTCTTTTGCAGTACAGAAGATTTTTAGTTGGATGTCATCCCACTTTTCTGTTTTTGCTTTTCTTCTCTGTGCTTTTGATGTCATATCCAAAAAAAAATCATTGCCCATGGTAATGACAATAAGCTTTGTACTTATGTTTTCATCTAGTAGTTTTACAGTTTCAGATCTTATGTTAAAACATTTACTGCACTTTATGTTGTTTTTTATGTATAGTGTAAGATAACAGTCCAATTTCTTTCTTTTGCATATGGATATCCAGTTTTCCCAGCATCATTTGTTCTTGAGACTACCCTTATCACATTGTGTATTGTGGGTGTGCTTGTCAAGACTCAGTTGCCTGCATATACATGGATTAATTTCTTGGCCCTTTTTTCTGTTTCATTGATTGATTTATATGACTGTCTTTATGTCAGTACCGTACTGGGATTCTTTTAACTCAGTACCCAAAAAGGAACCAACCAACAAAACTCCTAATGACACCAATTAATAAAAATAAAGGCTTCAGAATTAATAGATTTCTCCAAAGAAGACATACAAATGGCCAGCAAATGTATGTGAGAAATGCACCATGTCACTAATTGTCAAAGAAATGCAAATCAAAATGATAATGAGTTATTACTTTATGCCTATCAAAATGGCTATTATATAAAAAAAGTGTTGAGAATATAGAGAAATGGAAACCTTTGTATACCATTAGTAGAAATGTAAAACGGTGCATCCATTGTGGAAAACAAATACAAATGTTCCTCAAAAAAATTGAAACTAGAACTATGATGTGATCCAGAAATCCCTCCTTGAGTTCAAGTCAGGGTCCTGAGGGGCGACTAGCACTCTGATGCTCACCGCAGTACCATTCACAATAGCCAGAATGCAGAAACAATCTGAATGACAAGCAATTAATGACTGAAGAAAGGACATGTGGTATAAAAAAATGATGGCATGTCATTTCATCTTAAGAAAGGAAATTATGCAATATGTGACAATATGGATGAAACTTAAGGTCATTATGCTAAGTGAAATAAACTAGTCATGGAAAGACAGTGCATGTTCCTACTGTGATAGAGTGTGCCTAGACCTTAGCATATTGCTACCCTGAGCACTCCAAGGACATAAGCTCCACTAAGAAAAATAGGAACTAGGATGTTTGTCTTAAGACAAGGTCGCTGTGAACTTTGCTGATGTCGCATAATGCTTAATGTTGGCTTCTGTATTCCCACTTTGCTTACGCAGATGCAGAAAATCCAAGCGATGTCAAATGTAAGGTAAACATATATTGTTTGGTCTCAAATGGTATGTGTTCCATCATTCTAAAATGATGTGAACTTGAACTTTTGACTTCAAGAAACTGTGGTTTCTTTCTATATAAGTGGCCTTCAATAGGGGTTCGGTACTGCACTTCTTTGTGTAGTCCCAGCCAGCCGGAATAAAGACCTCTTAATTGGACTTTGGAGTCTGGTGTGTCTCTGTGGGTTACCTTGCAACACTATTTATATAATATATATATAAAATAGTCAAATTAAGTGAATCAAAGAACAGATTGATGGTTGTCAGAGGCTATAAGAAGTGAGAATTAGAGCTGGGCATAGTGGCACACACCTGTAATCTGAGTACTTGGAAGGCTGAGACAGGAGGATCGCAGCTTTGAGGCCAGCCTCAGGAACTTAGAGAGGCCCTCAGCAATTCAAAAAGACCCTGTTTCAAAATGAAAAATAAGATATGTCTGGGGGGGGTTGTAGCTTGGAGGTAGAATGCCGCTGGGTTCAATCCCCAGTACCCCCCAAAAAAATGGGAGTTAGTTTATTACTATTTAGTGGTATAAAGTTTTAGTTAAGTATGATGACTAAGTTTTAGAGATACCCTCTACAACATTGTACTGTTGTCAATGCTATTGGACTGCACATTTGAAAATTTGCTAATAGGGTAGATCTCATACAAGTGTTAAAATTTCTCAACAAACTAAAACAAGGTGAGTATATTTTTATTAGTTTAAGCAAAACATTAGAATTATGAAATTATACTCATTTGTAACTGAAAATATTTCTAAAATATTTTTGTCATGTATTTATGGTTAAAGTTAAGACCTTCAGTGAATTTAAAAATGTCTTCTTTTAAAATATCCATTAAGAAAATGTAAATTAGCCTATTGATAATATTTTAAAAATTCGCATATAAAAAATTGGAAATATGGAATGAACCAAAGAATGAGCAGCATGAGAGCAAACAACGGTCCCATCATACTCTTTGTAATAGTCATCTTTGTAACTTGTTTATTTTTTCTAATCTTTTTCAAAATTTCACTTGTGCCACCTTAAAAATAAGAAATTTCTCTGATGATTAAAATGTTACAGAGACAATTCTTCTAAATATTATCATATTTTTTCATATCACAGGTAGAGAATGTTAATAGAACTTCATGGTGTGGCTATTCAAGAAAATTGCTAAATTCCTGATGCTTGGATTAGTTCAAGATATTTCTGAATGCAAAGATAAATCTTAAAATTGTCTTTCATTCAAGATTTGCCCTACATATGAGCTACACTAAAGTACCACCATATCATTCTTTTTTTTTAATAATCTAAGTCACAATTTTAAGCAGGAAATCAAGCAGCAGTAATAGAAAGGCAGAGACATAAAAATATGCTCTGAAAAGTTTGTAATTGAATTGCAGGGCAAGTCATTGATAATTAAAAACAAAAGAGGCAAATGTGTTTACTATTTAAAAGTATATAAATGAATTGTTTAGATAGTATAGGTATAATAGACTAAATACTATTCCAAATATTTGAGAATTTTTTATAATATGAATTTTCATGTTAGTCAGTAATAAATAAAATTTAATAACACAAATTCAGAGAAATTTATATAAATTTATGTATGTAAGTTGAATAAATTATTTTTCAAAGCTGCAGTGCTTTTGACATCTTCTGCACATTACCCTGTCCCTTGTAAACTTCTGTTTCTCCGTTTTGTGTTAGTTCACATTTAATTTAACACATAGAATCATCTTCTATCTTGTTTACCAAAGCACATACAGGTCAGGGTATGAGGCCATTTACGAAGTTATAGATGGGTATTAACTATGCTATTTAAGAAGACATGAAAAGAAAATATTCATAATGCCACTGGTGTACTAAAAACCCAATGCGATATATATTAAGCATATACATGCTTACTGTATTTTAATGGTTTTATTGAGATCTAAGTGATATATAATACAAAGAACTTTTCATACTAATATATAAAATGATGGGTTTGGATATATGACATTACCAGCAATACCATTACCATAATCAAGAAAATAGATATATCCAACTCCTCTAAAATTTTTTTCATGTCCCTTTTCTTTTTCATTTTCATTTTCCTGTTTGTGTGTCTGTGTGTGGGAAAATATTTAACACAATATCAACCCTCTTAACAATTTTTAAGCGCACAATATTGTATTTTGAACTATAGGCAGTAGGATGTACATAAGATCTCTAGAACTTATTCATCTAGAATAACTAAGAATGCATACCTATTGAACAACCACTTGCCCTTTCTTTTACCTCCTACCCCCTGAAAATTGCTCTTACCCTCACAGAAACAAGCAGTGTTGGAAGTATGGCTTGGTTGCCAAGGAGTGGTCCCTGGGGGTGTTGCCTTCTGGATTATATACTTCTGGATTATATAAAGTGTCTTTCCCCCTACTTTCTCTCTGTTTCTGGCCTCCATGGTGTGAGAGCAAAGTATTGGACTCTCCCCCACCTCTGCTTCCTACTGCCATGCCCTGAGCTCCACAGACCTAGCCTGATATGGAATGAACCCTGAAATCTCCAAAAACTGTGAGCAAATAAATCTTTTTTTTCTAAATTGTGTGGTCAGTTCTTTTGGATTACATCAGTGAGAATGTTGACAAGATGTATACCATATTTTCTTTGTCCATTCATCTGTCTTTGAACACTTAAATTGCATCTATATTTTGATTTTTGTGAAGAGTACTGCAATGAGCACAACAGTGTAGGTATCTCTTTAAGATCCTGATTATAATTCCTGTTCATTTATACATAGAAGTGGGATTGTTGGATCATTTGGTAGTTCTCCTGCAATTTTTTCAGGTAATCTAGTATTTTTAATAGTGACCACATCTCTATATTTTCTCACTAACAGTGCCCAGGGTTCTACCTTCTCCACATCCTCAACAACTCTTTTCTTTTGCTCTTTAGATAATGGTCATCCTAACAGATGTGAAGTGATATCACATTGTAGTTTCAATTTGCATGTCCTTGATAATTAATGATGATGAGCATTTTTTCCATTTTTATGTTTTGGGCATTTTTATGTTTTCTCTGAAGAAATGTCTGTTCAAATCCATTGGCCAGAGCCAGGCGTAGTGGCACACACTTGTAATCCCAGTACTTGGGAGGTTGAGACAGGAGGATCGCAGGTTCACAGCCAGCCTCAGCAACTTGTGAGGCCCTCTGCAACTTAGTGAAACTCTGTTTCAAAATAAAGAATAAAATAGGACTAGGGGTATAGCTTGGAGTTCAATCCCTGGGTTCAATCCCTAGTACCACAAACAAACAAAAAAATCCCTTGGCCATTTTTTATTCTTTCTAGTCATGTTTGTCAGTTTTGCTATTGAGATGTTAGAATTCTTCATATATTTTTCAAATTAATAGCTTACCAGATATATCATTTCTGAATATTTATTCCCTTTTCATGTTGTTGATTTTTGCTTTGCTGATTTTGTGTATGATATAAGGCAGCGGTCTTACTGATTGATTTCTACCAATATTTACACGAAGAAAACAAATGGGAGATAATGTTATATTTTAAGTAAGTGGATTTAGAATAGCCTTATATGTAATTAGTCACTTTTCTTTCTTTCTGCATTACTTTTCTATAAATTTCTGTCACTTAGAAATAATATTTGGTAGCGCCGGGCATGGTGGCGCACGCTTGTAATCCCAGTACTTTGGGAGGTGGAGACCGGAGGATCCGGGTTCGCGGCCAGCCTCAGCTCTCTCTCTCTCTCTCTCTCCCTGTCTCTCTCTCTCTCTACTTTGTGAGGCCCTCCACAATTTCGTGAGACCCGGTTTCAAAATAAAGTATAAAAAATAGGGCCGGGGGTGTAGTGCGGAGGTAGAACGCCCCTGCGTTCAATCCCCGGTACCGCCAAAAAAAAAAAAAAAGAAAGAATATTTGGTAGCAGGAAAGTCACAAAAGCAAGACAGGCTTTGAACTCCCAGGGTGACCTATGCCCCTAGAGAGAAAGTAGAGCATGCTGTATTGATCTTAACAACTTTATTAGGTGAATTATACTTAATTATGATCTGATTAATTTTAATTAACTGAAGACAGATTAGATAATCAGAAGAAAGGTTTATTAGACTTGAATGCTTAGAGACAAATCCACACATTGATCATCAATATGTAGGCTAAGTCAGAAGCAATCTCAGCCAGTGGTTGGATACTGCCAATCCCATTGGCATTTATAACTTGATTATGGAGATCAGAGTAGCATGACAAGGCCTGACACAATTCCTCATTCAAGTGTGTAATGATCCCACACTCACCAAGCCACCATTTGCTTATTATTTTCTTCCTGCAGTTTCTGACTTTCAAAGAATATGCAAATCATTCAAACTGCTTCGTTTTCTCAAGACAAAGAAATAAATTGAGATTAGAATTTTGCACATCAGTATTCTGAGCTTTCATGAAACGAGAGCTCTTGTAAGAAACAGGACCTCTCTTATGCTAAGTCATATTGTGCGTTAGTGGTGGCATAATGGTGGCAGCACGAAGATAATGCCCCTTGCATAAACTCTGTGGAAATGACCAATTTAGCTTTTCACGGCACCAGCTCTCTGCATTACTAACTGTGCTTTGTGCATTTTCATATGCCAGTATATTATGGAAATATAGAAAAATCTGTAATCTCCTTTCATTTGTCATTATACTAAACCATGATGGTTTTTGCAGTAATTCATTCAATAACAAACATTTATTAAAGGTGTACTACATATGAGGTGTGAGGTTAATAAAAGGACAGTGACAGACTAGACATCTTTGCCATCAAGAAATTTCCACTCTACTGGCTAGTGATGCAAATAACACCATAATGTTATAATGTAGAGAGAATGTAAAAGAGGAGGAAAAACACTGAAAAGGAGTCTTTAGATCTGCCTGGGGGAGTCAGGGAGCAGTTTCTCTGCAAAGAGGTTAATGTGAGGATAAGAAAGAAGAATATACAAATGGATGTTTAAAATCAAGGACACTTCCAAAGACATTATTTCCTAGAAACTGAAAGTGTTTTATCTCATCTCTTTAAAAATGAGTATAAAAATTAAAAATACGGTCAGAGTGCAATTAAAAAAAGTCAAGTGTGCAAAAGGCTTTCAGTAGCATAGTAAATAATAGATACTATCTTAGGCAATGGGTAGTTTTTCTATAATTGTAACAAAATATAAGGACAGAAATATAGGGAAATAATAGAGGTCTAGATGATTATTAAAAGCATATAAACTTAAAATGGATTTAATATGGATTCTTGCTAATATTTGTATATGTTTTTATTCTGAACAGCTGGATTATAAACTTGAGGACATTTGTCCATATATCTGTATAATAATTATTATATTCTTATATATTAATATATATTATTATACACATATATAATTATTTTGTTCCTCTCAAGTGTTGTAATTGTTTAGCAGCAGAAGTTCAACTATACAGTCATGTATTACTTAAGGATGGAAATACGTTCTGAGAACTGTTTCCTCAGGTAGTTTCGTCATGTGAGCATCATAAAAAGTACTTATACCAACTGCGCTGGCTATGATGTCTTTACTTGACATAACTGTATGAGACCGCTGTCATCTATGTGTTTCATCATTGGCTGACAAGCCAGTAGGAGGCTCACGACTTTGCCTTTAATTAATTAAATCATGAAAAACTTTAAATTAGTTGTTATGAATTAAATAATTAAATATGAAAAGCAAAGACTTAAGTATTCTAATTTTATGGCAGCTCATATCGATGGTTACGAATTAACCCTTTTTCTTTTTAGTACAAAATTCCACCCTGATTTCCTTTTTGTTTGGCGAAGCTGCTACAGTAAAACACCATCAACTGGGTCGTTTGTAAATAATGTTTATCTCTCTACATTTTGGAGACTGGGAAGTCCAGTATCAGGTGGTAGCAGATGGATGTTTGGTGAGGACCCACTTCCTCATGAATGGTACTCTTTCTGAGTTCTCCCATGGAGAGAGGAAAGATGCTCCCTTAGGCCTCTTCTTAGAAGGGCACTAATTCCTTTCATGACGGTTCTGCCTTCTGACCTAATCACCTCCCAAAGCCACCACTTCCTAATACCATCTGGGAGATGAGGATTCCAAGATATAAATTTGGGGGCACATAAACATCCCGATCATAGCACAGATGTCTCAGAAACTGACTTACTGCATGAAGTACAATAAACATAAACCAAAATAGTGCTATGGATATTTTTAATCAAAACCGTGGTTGGTAAAAATCACCTGCAAATTAAATGATAGAAGAAACAAAACACATACTATTAGATGAGAAATAAGTAAATAGATATGAAGTGGATATACAGATAGAAAAATTATAATTCCGATAGGGAGAGTGCATTAATTACATTCTTGTCTACAAATTCCTGTCTCCTCTTTTATTCTTTATCTCTAGAGAGAAAGTGGGGGTGGGGAGTGTATGTGTGAGAGAGAAAGAATTAGAGAGGGAGACAGGGAAAAATTGATATGGAGATCAGCCTTATCTAAAATAGAATCAAATTTGCTGCTTGGATAACACATTTGAATAACACTGTCAGACTCATTTGCTGTACCAGTTGATAGAGCACCTGATTATTGAATATCTTAGGTCATTATTATTATTTAATTAACTGATGTGGTAGGCCTGTTAATCCATCATTTTTGAAAGTTGGTGGATGCCTTGTCTGTATCATATACTTTCCTTTGGAGATTTTTAACTGCTCTGTGTAGTATCTTCCTAACAGACAAATATATTTTGCTGGAATATTCAGTACCACAATGTCACTTTGTTCCTATAGAAATCAAGAAATTCTTGAAGTTTTTAGAGTTTCCAAAAACTGCAAAGCACAGGCAGGAGAGAGAGGATACCATCCATTCATTCGAGAAAGGCTATTTGCGGGCTTTGAACTGCCTCACTAAAAATATAATGTTGAAGATGTTCTACTTCTAAAATTGGTGATAAATTCACATCACCATTTTTCCAGACATTTCTAGGCAGCAAAATCCCCGTTAATGAAAACCTTTTCCTAGACACACATTGCCGGTACCGCACAGCTTGTACTTAGATTTGAAAATGCCTTCGACTTCAGGTCTAATTTTCTCATTGAATATTTTCATTTTAGGTTTAATTCTAATTCGTTAAACAATGCCAAGGAGCCTCTCATAGTGTTCCGGGTGACCCCATGAGTTACAACAGAAACTACTTCAATCAGGGGGACTTCGTGTTGCAGTCACATCTTCCTTTCTGCTAAAGTTCAACCCGGTTGACTTTTTCTGAGCAGGCTGTTGGGAAAGTACCCTCAGGGCCTTATTGGGGACGGCTTCGGTCTCCGTAATGAAATGCTGTCGTGTGAAAGTCACGCTCAGAGCGTCGAATCTTCTCCTAAGTGACATTGGGGGAGCATAACAAACATTTGGTTACCTACCTGACAAGTTGTCTATTTAACAGAGGAAAAAATGCCCTGACGATGGTTGATGGCACAGCTGCCCCTTCTCAGCGATGGGGACAAGGCTGAGTCAACACCGATCTGGCGACACCAGGGCCCACCCTCTGCTCGCTGCGCCCTCATTTCTCTTCATTTGGATGAGAAGGTTTTCCTCTGAGCGTCTATTCCCACAGTCTCCAATCTACCAACCACTGTGCTTATTGCTTTTTTTCTTTTCACTCTGAAATTACTTTAGAGGCATTATTCTGCGTGGGTCGGCATTAGCGCAACGCTTTTCAAACATTTTTAGCTACATGCTCCCAGGTCAAGGACAACAGGGTTGAAAATAAGTCTTCCTAAGGAGAATGAACTGAGTTATTTACTTTTTGGCTACAAGTTTCCTCTGATCTCTGCCACTGACTTGGGCTTTTTTTTTCTTTTCTGAGTCACTGAAGCACAGGTTCTTCGGAGACCTGCCTTATAATTATCATGATATATAGTAATATTTGACTCCCTACGGATGTTAAAAACTTGTCCAAAAGACTAGGTTCAGACTGCAAATACTAATATATTTGACTACATTGTCCCCTTTGCCTTGAGAATTTCTTTTCTTCTTGTTGAGGTAGATAGATCAGTTTTTCCTTTCGTAGCATATACTAAAAGGAAAAAGAAAAGGATTATGAAAACGAAAGCCAGTCAGTACCTTTACACTTATTTTTCACTAAGGACAATATTTGAGGGATAGTGTTACTGTGGCAGTGAAAACAACTGATTTGTGTGGAATATATATATATATATATTAGTATATATAATTATATATATTATATACAGTATATATACAATTACATATACTATATATACAATTCAAATAGTCACAAAGAGTATAATGAACAGATACTAAAAAGGAATTTGTTTGTAAAAGAAGAAAGGTTATACTGAAAAAATCACATATATCATGGTTTTTTTTTGCTAACTTTAATTCATTTAAATTAAAGTGCAGCCGGGCGTGGTGGTGCACACTTGTAATCCCAGTACTTGGGAGGCTGAGAGAGGAGGATTGCAGATTCCCGACAGCCTCAGCAACTTGTGAGGCCCTCCACAACTTAGTGAGATCCTGTTTCCAAATAAAGAATAAAAAAGTAGGGCTGAGGGTATAGCTTGAAGATAGAATGCCCCTGGGTTCAATTCCCAGTACTGCAAAAAATTAATTAATTAATTAATTAATTATTTAATTAAAATGCAACAGTCAGAAAATCTGGTTTGTGCGTGTGTTTGTGTGTGGTACTGGGGATTGAACTCAGGGGCTATCTATACCCACCACCCTTTTTATTTTTTGTTTTGCAACAGGGTCTTGCTAGGTTGCTGAGAGTCTCACTAATTTGGTGAGGCTGGTCTTGAACCTGCAATCCTCCTGTTTCAGCCTCCCAAGTAGTGGGGTTACAGGTGTGGGCCACCACATCTGACTAGAAAATCTGGGATTTACATCAGAGTCCATGGTAGTATACATTGTATTCAAACACACACACATACACACACACACACACACACACACACACAAGTAGTTTGTGCATCTGTTAGAACAAAAGTTCTAAATATATGCAAAGAATTTGAAAGCAATTTTGGAAAGAATATAAAAGCATACTGGAGGGAAAATCAGATAATTTTAAAAATGTGAAGAAGACCAAAAAAATGTATTATGCTGTACATCCTTTGGAAGTCATGGGTCAACTATACCAAAGAAACACCCATCAAACTATAGTTGCAAAACAACCCCATGTTTGCAAGAAATCACATGCAAAATCAGTATGTGTATATTTTTGTGAATCTTATTAAGGCAGAATGGGTACATATAATTTCTTTTTTTTTTGCGGTACCGGGGATTGAACCCAGGGGCGTTCTACCTCCGCGCTACACCCCCGGCCCTATTTTTTATACTTTATTTTGAAACCGGGTCTCACAAAGTTGTGGAGGGCCTCACTAAGTAGAGATAGAGAGAGACAGGGACAGAGAGAGAGAGAGCTGAGGCTGGCCGCGAACCCGGATCCTCTGGTCTCCGCCTCCCAAAGTACTGGGATTACAAGCGTGCACCACCACGCCTGGCTCTAAATATAACTTCTGAAATGTGAGTTATCTACATTGTTTGCAAATGAGAGACAAATAGAAAAAGTTCCTTTTGTTGTTTTTTTCACAGCCGATCCAAAGACAACCTGTCCAGAGGTAGCCATCTCTGTAAACAAGCAAACACACACACACACACACACACACACACACACACACACACACACACACACCACACACAAATGAGAAGGGTTTCTAAATGGAGTTTGCTCCTCTTTTTTTGGTACTCGTTATTGAACCCCGAGGTTTTCTACCTCTGAGCTACACCCTCAGCCCTTTTACTTGTATTTTGAAACAGTCAGTGTCTCACTAAGTTAAATGTCTGAGGCTGTCCATGAACCTATGATTCTCCTAGCTCAACCTCCCAAGTACTTGGATTACAGGCATGGGGCTACCACACCTGGCTTGGAGTGTGCTTTTGATTTGCAAAAATGTCCCAAGAAAGTTGCCATCAAAGTAAATGTACTTTTGCCCAACATGGAAACCTTTTCTCTTTCTAGTTACATTAGCTCAGGAAGGACATATTCATCGGATGATTCATCTTTAATTTATATGGAAAATAGTGTGGTAATTAAGCTTCACATGTTTTATTCCTGTGGTTTTCTTTAGTCAATGCATAGGTTTTAAATGCGTATTTGTTCTACGTGATGACAATACTCCAATAAGAAACAAGAGAACCCTTTTCTTATCTTCAGGGCGTATATTTTAGTTGAGGGAGGCATATAACCAACACAACATCAGTGAATGTGTGGTTTGTCAGATGATGATAAATTATGGTGGAAAAAGCATGATAATGGTAAAAGAGGTATTAAAGTCTATCAATGAGCCGGGCGTGGTGGCGCATGCTTGTAATCCCAGTACTTTGGGAGGCGGAGACCGGAGGATCCGGGTTCGCGGCCAGCCTCAGCTCTCTCAC
>PVJS01019438.1:0-33713 GCA_004027185.1 Glis glis | reverse complement strand
GGAAGGGAAGGAGGGAGGGAGGGAGGGAGGGAGGGAGGGAGGAAGGAAGGAAGGAAGGAAGGAAGGAAGGAAGGAAGGGTTCTACAAGTATTTAAGAGTGGCTGTGAGCCAGGTGTGGGTTACTTCCCCTATTCCTAGGGTCTGGGCCCTCAGGTGAGAGTGGGTGTCCCTGCTCCTCAGCTTTGGGGTGCTGTGGGGAGAAGCTATTGTCATATGCTCGTTCCTAAGCCACCCCCGTTGCCTTGCTTTCTAGCTGCCCAAACTGGAACACCGTGGACCCAGAGGTGAGGGAAAGGCTGACCAGACGGCACGAAGATGGGGAGTTCTGGTAAGATTAGTAGGGGTTTAGCAAATTAGTGGGACCCTGTTTCCAAATAAAAAATTAAAAGTACTGGGGGTGTCGCTTGGAGGTAGATTGAGCCCAGGGGGGCTCAATCCCCAGCAAAACACACACACACACACACACACACACACACACACACACACACACACCGATTAGTAGGGGCTTCAGAGGAAGTTGGGTTTGTCCACTGTCCTTTCCTGGCAGATTGCTAACAAGAGTGTTGGCCAGCGGGGCATGGTGGCGCACGCCTATAATCCCAGTACTTAGGAGGCTGAAACAGGAGGATCGCAGGTTCAAGGCAGCCTCAGCAACTTAGCAAGACCCTCAGCAAGTTAGTGAGACCCTGTTTCAAAATAAAAAAATAAAATAGGGCTGGGGGTATAGCTAAGAGGTAGAATATCCCTGGGTTCAATTCCCGGTACTACAAAAAATAGATAAATTCGCTGTAAGACCCCAGCCCAAACTTCTTCAGCCTCTTCAATTCGTCGTCTCCACATTGGACTTTGCAAGCTGGGAAGCTTCACAAACCAAGAGGGCTGAGAGGAATCTCTTAAGACTCCTTCAGATCCCAAGAGAAAACAGGCCAGTTCCTGGAGACGCACCCAGGCCTGGTCCCTCAGTGAGCACAGCAGACCCATCTGTGTCTGTGCCGCTCTGAGGGCCACACAACTTGCAGTTCAAAAGTGCCGGCGTGCTGCCTCGTTTGATGTTCATGACTCCGTTTTACAGAGGAGAGGTCTGAGCATCAGAGAGATTAGGTAACTTGCTTAAAATCACCCAGCTAGAAAGCTACAGTGCTGGGACTAGAATCTGGGCCCTCCAATTCTGAACTACTATTCAGCCTCAAGGTGCCGCTCTGCCTGCCCTTGACAAGCTCCGGGTGTGGGCTTGGCGGAAGGGCCAGGCTGACCAGTGTCCTGTGACCCGGGCTTTTCCAGGATGTCTTTCGGCGACTTCCTGAGGCACTATTCCCGCCTGGAGATCTGCAACCTGACCCCCGACACCCTCACCAGCGACAGCTACAAGAAGTGGAAGCTCACCAAGATGGACGGGAACTGGAGGCGGGGCTCCACCGCAGGTGGCTGCAGGAACTACCCAAGTAAGGGCCACCGCCCCTCAGGCACCCTCGCCCTGCCCTGAGAGATACATGTGCTTCCGCCCAGCCTGGCAGCCCAGGGCAGGCGGCTCCCGCTCGCCAAGACCCTCGCTGCCTTCCTTCTCCTTAGCCTCCATCTCAATACCCTTCTCTGTTTTCTCGGCCCCACGACCTCCTGCTTCCATTTGCCTCCACGAGCATCACTGTGACATCCCTCTGGGCCTAGATTCCCTGGCACCCATGACCTTCCGCCAAGCTCAACCCCACTTCACCCCCCAAGCCCAAGTGGCCGGCCCCGAGGGGACCCTCTCCCTCTGCACCCACCGGGGCTGCTGCACATCGGGCCCTTGTGGCCACGTCCCTCTCGTGTGCCCAGTGTACTTGGTGAATGGTGACTGGGTCTTCCTCACATAGGGTGTGGGTTTCTCCCCTGGTCCAGCCCTTGTTGATCCCCTCAACCTTCTCACATGAGGGCCGCACCCTCCCTCTCCTCGCTTAGAAACTGTCTAATCCCGATACCACCTGCCAATAATGGAGCACACACTGAGTGCTAGGACAGTCCTGGAGTGCTTCATAGTGTTCCATCTAACCTTCCTAACAAACTTTTTTTTTTTTTTTTGCGGTACTGGGGAACTACCAGCTACACCCCCAGCCCTATTTTTTATTCTTTATTTTGAAACAGGGACTCACTAATTTGCGGAGGGCCTCACTAAGTAGCTGAGGCTGGCCGCGAACCCGGATCCTCCAGTCTCAGCCTCCCAAGTACTGGGATTACAAGCGTGCGCCACCCCGCCTGGCTTCTAACAAACTTCTTTATCACCATCTCCATCTCTAAGATGAGGGGACTGAGGCTTAGAGACCAAGTCCACACAGGTTGCTGGGATTTGAACCCAGGCATTCTGATGGCGGAGTCACTCTTTAGTACTCTAGTGGCAGGTCATGGTCGTTGCAGATGAGGAAACTGAGGCTCTGAGTGGTGCGCCAGGCCCTCAGAGCAAGTAGTCAGACTGGGACTGGCTGACCAGTACCTCCAGCTCAAGTATGCAGTCACCAAGTGGCAGCCCAGAGGCCGGGAAGGCCCTCCGCCACCCACAGAAACACCCCCTACCCATTGCATCAGGGGCTGGCAGCCCCTCCAGACGACCACAGTGAGCCCTCTGGACGCTGTGGGCCGTGCAGTCTCTACTGCATCTACTCAGCTCTGCTGCTGTAGCACAGACAGCCATACTTAGACGAATGTGCGTGGCTGCGTGCCAGTAAAACTTAATTTACAGAAGCAGGCGGCAGCCGTGGGGCCGTAGCTGCCCACTTTCCCACGAGACCATGGCTTTGAGCCCACCATTCGAGCTTTATCCCACCAGCTATGGGAAGGTAATCAGCATGAGGACCTTAAACAAGAATGACTCTTGGATCCTTCCTATAAATGGGTTTCGTAAGTGGAGAAGTTGGAGACACTGTGGGTTGGGCAGGGAACAGGCCTGAGAAAAGGGACGGGGGGCGGGGGGAACTGTGCCCAGGTGTCCCTGGCCTCTGGGTGCACCAAGGGGCAGGGGATCCCCTCAGCCAGGCCCCCAGGCCCATCTCTGACCTCCCCATAGAGCCCTGTGTGGGGAAGGCACCACTAGGGGGAGCCGCAGCTCCAACCAGCTGGCCTTCCATAGTGACAAGAGGCCCCAAGACAGCCAGCCCAGGGGCAAGACAGAGAACTGCCAGGGAGAGTCAGAGCAGTGCAGGCTCTCCTCCCTCCAAGCCTCCCTCCCGGCCCGCCCTGCCGGGGCTGCACCAGCTCCTGGGTCCCTCTCCTCAGGGCCCGCCCCAGAGCTGCCCCAGCCCCCTTGCACCTGCTCAGGGCCCGGCTCCTCTTGCTGCAGACACTTTCTGGATGAACCCTCAGTACCTGATCAAGCTGGAGGAGGAGGACGAGGACGAGGAGGACGGTGAGAGCGGCTGCACCTTCCTGGTGGGCCTCATCCAGAAGCACCGGCGGCGGCAGAGGAAGATGGGCGAGGACATGCACACCATCGGCTTCGGCATCTATGAGGTGCGGGCGGCAGGGGCAGGCTCCCGCCTTCCCCTCCTGCCCCCGACTGATATCAACCCGGTGGCCATGGAAGGCTGACCCCAGAGGCAGAACAGGGGTGGGCGGCAGACAGGGAGCTTGGCCAAGTCAAAGCAAAGCCGCGGGCCAAGCCGGGCTCAGCAGAGGCTCACGTGGAAAGGTCCCTGCTACTGCTGTGTCACCAGGGGCTGCCCCGCCCTTGCTGGGCCCCGCAGCGAGCCTCGCGGAGTGGCCCTTGTCACACCTCCTGGGCCTGGCATTCTGGACGGCCCTCCAGGCTCCAAAGCACAGAGGAGATTTGAGAACAGGATATTCTGAAACACATCAAGAAATGTGAGGGCTGTGCGGAGCCGACGGGGCCAGCTGGTCTGGGCCCAGCGAAGTTGTTGGCCTGGGCCATGGAGGCCTCAGGACCGGAGACAAATGGCCATTCGGCTCCCACAGGGCTGCGCCGGCTGGAGCCCTGCTCCCCGCCACACCCTCGCTGCACACAGGTCCTTTCATTCCAAGCCAAGTTAAAGCAAAGCCCTCCTGGGCAGAGCCAGAGGGCAGCCCCGCCAGGCCGGGCCGGCCGGGGAACTGACCTGCCTGCAGCACAGAGAGGAGCTTTCACAGCCTGCGGGGGAGCGGGGAGCCGGAAGCCGGGCAGCTGGAGAGGGGTGTGTTTGGTTTGATGCTGGAACCCAGTGATGTGCTGACCCGGCTCCCAGAGCCTGCTGCCCATCCCAGTCCCACCTCAGCCCTGCGCCAGCAAGGTCACCTTCACAGCCCGAGAATGGAGGGGGCTGCACCGTGGGAAAGAGCAAATGCTACCAAGCAGGGCTTCCACCTGCCCCCAGAGCCAAGTTTCCAGCATACTCTATGCAAATGGAATTGTGACACACGGCCACCACCCGGCCCCAGCCACCACCAGGCCCCGTCAAGCCCTTGGAAATCACATCATGGCCTTTCAGAGTTGGGAGGAACTTTGGTGACCATTTGGTCCCATTTTAGAGATAAGGTAGCTGAGGCCAGAGGGGAAGTGACTTGCTCTAGGAAATGTAGGCTGGGTGTGTCTGACAGAGGCCAGGCCCTGCCTGTCCTTCCTCTGCCGGGGGCCTGGCCCGGTTTCCCTGCTGGGAGGCAGGGTGTGAGCTTCGGCACTGAGGCCAGCGACCCACGCCTCTGTTTTATGCTCTGTATGTTGGGAATGGTGGTAAGGGCTCATCCATGTTATTGTCATAAGAAGGGTTTGGTTTTATTTTTTTTTCCAATGCAAAAATGCTTTGAGTCCCTTGGAAAGCAGTTACTATGTTGATTTAGTCGCTATCACCACATCTCCAGGGGAAGCGGGTGGCAAGGGTGACAGTCCCAGCGCTGGCGTTGTGACACGCTGCTGCCCCAGAGCCTGAATTGTGCTTCCTTTACTTTGCAGGTTCCGGAGGAGGTACGTCCGGCACGCGTCAGGCCCTGGCCCCGGCCTCAGCTCCACAATCTGCGTGAGGCTTGGGCTCCAGGAGCGTCCTGAGGCCCGAGGGCGCTGGCGGCCCTGAGAATGAGCGCCTGCCGCCTGGGCCCAGCCGGGGTTGCTGGGTTCTGGGTCCCGCTGGTCTAAGCTCAGGCAAGGTGGCCCAGGAGGTCCCTGAGGGCTCTCTGCCTCCATGTGACACACAGAGACCGTGCAGGGTTTGTTCTAGGTGAACAGTCCTGAGACTTTAGGGGGCTGTCATGGAGTCCTGTCTGGCTCTGAGAACACATGGGAGAGGGAGAGATGACCCTGCAGACTGTCCTGTAACACACGGTGGGAGCATGGGGAAGCAGACCAGGACCTGATTGCCCGTTGTGCGGCCTCGAGCACAGGACAGGTCCTCTGAACTTCTTTTACAGTAAAAGTTCTCAGCTGTCCACCCCGCCGGCTACTATGGGCATGACTTAAATTATGCCAGAGAGCTTACTGGGACCACAATTAGCATTAACCGAATTGGCTGGGCCACACGGTGGCCATGTGACTTTGGAGGCCACAGTTATTGAAGCCGGTGCACAGGGCGCCCCGGCCACGCACTGCATCTCCCGGGTAGGAGGACAGTGTGGCAGAAACACAGGGCTTCCTGGGTGCTGTGTGTGAGTCCTGCCCGCCTTCAGTTACACCTGCTCCGCCCTCGGTCTTGTCTTTGCTTCTGCTATTTATTTATTTGTTTGTTTGTTTATTTATTTATTTTGGTACTGGGGATTGAACCTCTGAGTTATACCCCCAGTCCTATTTTATTTTTTGTTTGTAATAGGGTCTCGCAAAGTTACTGCACACTCTCCTTGAACCTGCGATCCTCCTGTCTCAGCCTCCCAAGTACTGGGATTACAGGCATGTGTCACCACACCTGGCTGTTGTCTTTGCTTTTATTAGCATATCATATGCCACGTAGAACTGAACCGGATTCTCCCCATGGGGACTCTGACCCCTCTGAGAGTCACCTAGAGGAGGCTAGGAACTCCGTGTGGAACGATGGGGCTGCACACAGTTGGGCAGACCTGGGGCTCCTCCTCTTCCTACCCCTGAGTTCCTCAGCACCATGTGCTATTTTTAGTGGGAAGTTTGCCTTTTTTTTTATACTGGAGATTGAACCCAGAGGCATTCTACCTCTAAGCTACACTCCCAGCCCTTTTTATTTTGAAACAAGGTCTTGCTAGGTTGCCAAGGGTCTCACTAAATTGCTGAGGCTAGCCTCCAACCTGCTGTCTCAGTCTCCCAAGTCCTGGGATTACAGGCATGTGCCACCACACCTGGATACGTTTGATTTTTATCTAAAGTGATGCAGACATCATCACTGTCATCCCTTTATCTCAAGGGCTGAAAATGACATTTATTTGGCGCCCCTCCCCATTTCTCTGTTTACCCACCAGCTAATTGGGCAGACCAACATCCACCTCAGCAGAAACTTCTTCCTGACCACCCGGGCCCGG
The DNA here is from genome assembly GCA_004027185.1 of Glis glis. NCBI lineage: Eukaryota > Metazoa > Chordata > Mammalia > Rodentia > Gliridae > Glis > Glis glis. The sequence goes on along the minus strand of PVJS01019438.1, from coordinate 27,278 downwards.
GAGCGCTCGGACACCTTCATCAACCTCCGGGAGGTGCTCAACCGCTTCAAGCTGCCCCCAGGGGAGTACATCCTCGTGCCCTCCACCTTTGAGCCCAACAAGGACGGGGATTTCTGTGTCCGGGTCTTCTCGGAGAAGAAAGCCGACTACCAGTAGGTGGCTTAGTCCCTTCCTCTGCCCACCCCTCGGTTCCCAGCCGCTGGTCTGTCCTTCACTGTCTGAATGCCGGTTTCTTTTTCTACACCTGCCTGCCTTGAGAGTACACGTGGGGGTTGATGTATTGAAGAATTTTTAGTGTTAAAATCAGGTAAGCAAAGGAAAGAGCTACTTAGGATTTTCTGCATTGGAAAGAGGTGGCTGGGGTGGGGGAGCCTTGCAGAATCTAATTTCACAACTGCATTTCTGAGTGATCTAGTTGGTGCTTTCATTCTAATGGCCTATGTTAAACTATCCATGAGTCTGCACCCTTCATTTGGAGAAAGCTGGGTGGTGCTGGCACAACCCTTGCTTTCCCAGACCACGGGGCCGGGAGAGCCACCAAGGTGTAAGAGACAATCTCTTTCTTACTTATTTATTTTTTGGAACTGGGGATTGAACCCAGGGGCATTACACCTCCAAGTTATACCCCCAGCCTTTATTTATTTATATTTATTTATTTATTTTTAATTAATTTATTTTTTGTGGTACTGGGGATTGAACCCAGGGGCATTTTACCTCTGAGCTACACCCCCAGCCCTATTTTTTATTCTTTTATTTTGAAACAGGGTCTCGCTAAGTTGCTGAGGGCCTAAGTTGCTGAGGCTAGCCTTGTACCTGTGATCCTCTTGTCTCAGCCTCCCAAGTACTGGGATAAGCCACCATGCCTGGCTTAAGTGACTGTCTCCATGGTCCCCATCTCCATCTCCCTACGATAGACATGAGTCCTCCCCCTTCCTCTTTGGACCTTAGTTCTTTGGGGGCCATTTTTAGCTGAAACCACAATTTCCTGCTACTGTCTACCTGGCCTCAGTTCTCAGTGTCTTAGCCATGGATATTCAGTTGGGTACTTGATTGTCAGGGACAGAAACAACCTTGAGCAGTTTAAGCAAAGGGACGTTCGTTGAAAGGCCATGGGGACTCCAGCACTGATGGGAGGTTGGGGACAGGATGGGGAGAGCAGGAGTCAAGGGTGTGTTGAACAACCAGGGTGTGGGATGACCCCGACTTGTGCCAAAGGTCCACAGATCCTGTAGAGTGTATCCAGTGGACCTGGCCTGGTGGCCGGTAGGGCGCAGTGGGAGGGAGGACAGGGAATGCCTTTGCTCTAAGACAAGACAAACAGAGAAATCATTTCCTATGGGGAAGGGAGAGCAGTAACATATTGGGCTTTAGCGGACGCTGCTTGCTCTGTAGTCCCGCCATGGAAGGTTGCTGCTTCGGGCAGCTCCCTGAAAATTATTCTGTGGTTCCTGCCATGGAAGGTCGCCGCTAAAGGCAGCTTCCTGAAAAATAGTCTTCTCGCACGACAACGACATGAAGTCTGATGTAACAATTTCGAGAATATATTTAATAATTGGGGGAGGGTCGGGGAGGAGATAGATAACAGTTCTCCTGGCCTTCTGTAGCCAGGGCCTTTCTTTTATTAAGGGTTCAAACAAAGCAAACGGGAAGGAGGTCAGGAGTTAAGTTTAGGATGTGTCAGTCATGAGCTAAATCCAGGGAGTGGCACTCACAAGCTGAGTCTAGGGTGTGTCAAGGTGAACGTTTCAGGGAGAATAGGAGGTCATCAAAGTCCACCTTTCGGTCCCATCCGGTCCAAGGAAGCTTGTCCACATGCGGACAATCTCCACTCAGTATCTACTACGTACATAGCTAAGTCAGTCCGAAATGGTGCCCTCATTGCGTGGGCTAAGATGGCCCCAACACAGTAAACCAACAAATGTCATGAGAGCGTGGCTGCAGCTTGCCCCAGGGAAGGGGACTTTCCTCAGCTCACTGGAGGAGGCCTAGTGTGCTCAGCTGGCATGACCCAGGGTCATTGGAATGACACTGCTCTTGGTCAAAGCCTGTCCTTCCCTGCCAGCCACGAACCCCTGTCCCAGGGAGGCCTCAGTCCCCTCGGCTCTCTGCAGGGTGCTCCCTGCCCTTCAGGGCTGTCTGACTCCCTGCCCCCAGTCCTTCATTCCAGATTCCAGCCATCAGCACAGGACGTCCATGTCCTTTCTTCTGCGAGGCATCTACCCCACAGGCGGGACTCTTGGTGGCCTAGCCTAAGACCCCAGGGGCCCTTCCTGAGCTTCACTGCCCTTGCAGTGGAGCAGAAGGACCTGGCCCCATGAAGGGGGACTGTGTGCAGGATAAACTAAGCACTGCCCAAGGTGCAGCTGAAATTACAGGTGGCCTCCGCTCTGCCGCCTCCCTGGCCTGAAACCGAGCCCGGAACACCTAGACAGTGGCTTACCCCGTGTGCCGCAGGAACAAGGCCTTACAATGGCAGAGTGTCTCAGATGGAACATGAAAGCTGTCCCCAAGGCCGGGAGCTGAGTGAGTTGCCCAGCTCCCCACCACATGGGAAGCCTGTGCACTTGATAAAGACCCAAACCTCAAAGGTCATTTCTGCCTCATGTCTGCTGCTTAGGGGACGTGTTATCACAGACACTCCCCTGCCGCCCCGGGCTGGAGTTGAACACTGGAGTGGCACGCCCAGTTTGGCATGATTTCCGCAGCACTTCCTGTTCGCCCTCGCCTGCCTTCCATTAACACGGTTTCCTTCTATTTCCAGAGCTGTGGATGATGAAATCGAGGCCAACCTTGAAGAGGTACTTGTAACTCGTTAGTTCTACCTACTCTGTCCTGGACATCCAGAGAGCAGAGGAGCAAAAAAGAACTGTTTGGGAGGCTGCACCCTGCACCGGGAAGGGGGGACCCCAGAGTCTGCTCCCTGGAGCTGCGCTGCGCAGCACTGGGGGCCTGGGGCCACTCAGTATGCTGCTCATGGGAGGGCGGTCACCCTGGTGCCTGGGGAGGTGACTGTAGAAGGACAGAACTCCAGGGCTGCACCAGTAGGCCAGGCTCTCCTTGCTCCCCTGGCTGGGCCTCACTTTTCTCTTCTATAAAATGGACACACAGGATGACAGGATTTCCCTAGAGTTCTAACAGTGCACTTTAATTGTAAATCCTGGAGGGCTTTAGGATATAACTCAGGAATTTCAAACAAGGCCCAATTTTAATAAATAAGTCCAAGTGGAGGAAGGAGAGGAAACAGAGGAAGGGGTCCTCCCCGCTCTCTCTGGGGACCTGAGGTGGCTCCATAATCAAGTCATCAGTTGCTGAAGGCCCATGTACCCATGGGCCGACTGGACAATTCTAAGAGCCTCACGGACTGTGGTCACTGCTGAAATCCTTCCAGAACATTCTAGTCAGTCTTAGAATAGAATCTTATAGGCCACTTTGGTTGATCTGTATGAGAAATCAAAGCGTAACTCCTCTCGCATAGTTTCTATTTCCCACTCATGTATTTTATCTAGAGAAAAATTGTTTCATTAGTTCTTCACACTGTCCTTTATTGCAATCCCAACACCCTTGGAATCCGGGCCGTGAGAGAGGCAGAGGAGGGGAGGACTGGAGGGGAGGACGGGCGCCTCGCCATCATTATTCACTCCTGGGCCTCACCTTCCAGATCGACGCCAATGAGGAGGACATCGATGACGGATTCAGGAGGCTGTTCGCCCAGCTGGCAGGGGAGGTAGGCGTTCCCGAAAACCCTGTGTTGGCGTAAAGCAAAAGACAGCATTTGTCCTCAAGATTTCAGTTTAAAGGGGGAGGGGAAACAAACTGAACAAAAGTGAAGAGGAACTGCAGCTATAATGCAGCCTGCGGCTCGGACCTCTTGCTCACGCTGTCCCCCAAGACCTCTGCACGCTGCCAGGCCTCCGTTCCCACGGTCATGTCTCCCCTAAGCTCTTCATTCCTGAAGGTTCTTGGACTCACCTTGAGGTTGTTTTATTTTCTCTGTTCCATGCCAACTGAGGCACGGAACGTGGCCCTGTATCCTTGATTTCCACAAAAAGCCTTGCTCTTTGGGGGGCATGGAAGGATTTCAAGTCTCAAGAATGCAAACAACTTCCAACAGAATATTAGACTTTCTGTTCCTAAAATAATCACTCCGCCATGTGGGCCTGCTGCAGTTACTCAGGCCTCCTTCCCAACAACACCAAAACCAAGTCATCCTTCTTCATTTTGTGGAGAAAATGAGCTCTCTCACCTCAAGCTCATCTGGGCCCCTCTGCTTAGCCAAAGACTCCTCAAAGTCCTAAAAGGTGCCATCTGTCCCTCGCCCCCACCTCCCACCCCTCCCTCTTGTTTTCTCAAGGGAAGGGGCATTAGAGGGACTTATTCCCCCCACTGATTGAGTCACACACACACCAAGAGGGCAAAAATGACTACAGGCAATCTTGGTTTTTAGCACTGGGCTTGTCCCTCACGCAAATTTGCCTAAGTGAATAGGGGCACCCAAACCTCTTCTGGGAGCCTGGGCGTAATGGGCCCTGGAGGAGACACTAGGCTAGTTCTTGGCAACAGCTGGTTTTATTTATTTATTTTTTTTGGCGGTACCGGGGATTGAACCCACAGGCATTCTACCTCCGAGCTACACCCCCAGCCCTATTTTTTATTCTTTATTTTGAAACAGGGTCTCACTAAGTTGCAGAGGGCCTCACTAAGTAGCTGAGGCTGGCCGAGAACCCGGATCCTCCGGTCTCAGCCTCCCAAGTACTGGGATTACAAGCATGCGCCACCACGCCCGGCTCAACAGCTGGTTTTAACCAGTGTTTCAGGAAGCCTGAGGTGTGAGTTTTAAAGGATGGAGAAGGCATGCAGAAAGGAGGAACGGTGTGAGAGAACTAGGCCGAGTGGGACCGTGAACATATTTCCTACAGCAAAAAAAAATGGTGGCTTCATTCTACCTAGAGCGCGCTGCACAGTAAAACCCCATCCACACGGGCTGGGCAGCTACTCAGTGTGGGTTGGGACAGCAGCACCAACTCACCCTGTGCTGTTAGAAATGCAGACAAGACTGACGCACTGTGCCCCTTCCACGTCTGCTGCACCAAGCTTCGCCAGCGCCCCCAGTAACCATGCTCTGGTCTCATGTCCACAGGACGCAGAGATCTCCGCCTTTGAGTTGCAGACCATCCTGAGAAGAGTTCTGGCAAAGCGTAAGTTTCCCCTCCTTGCAGATCCCTGCTCTCGTTCCTTCCCCAGTGGACAGGAGGGGACACAGGAGTCCTTCCCCTTCCACGTACTGGCTGTTGTGGCTAAGCCATCACTCTCTGCCACACCACCACCACCACCAAAGAACTGAATGGAGTGGGAGCTGGGTGATATGATAAAAAAGAACAAAGGTTTCTGGGGTCTAGAGACCAAAGATCAAGCCCAGGTTCCATCTACTACTAGCTCTGTGATCTAAACCAGCTTACAGCGCCTCTCTGACTCTAGTTTCCTTATCTGCAAGACAGACACACTATGATTTAGTTATCGCTCAAGTGGATGAACGTCTTATATGAGGCAACATCTGGAAATAGCCGAGTGTAGAGCCCACACTCCATAGAGGGTAGCTACGATAACTGATTGGTAAGAAAAAGCCAAGTCAGCCCAGATAACGGGAGCCAGAGAGCATTCCTGAGTTTTGGGATTCTCTGCCTGTACTTAGGAATCACTGATGTAGTGATATCACGTTGATTGGCAAGAGTGGAAAAATAAATAGGCCACCTTATACTCAAGCTAAGGGAAAAGGATTACAAAATCTCATCTCCTAATCCCAGTACTTGGGAGGCTGAGACCAGAGGATCTGGGTTCATGGCCAGCCTCAGCTACTTAGTGAGGCCCTGTTTCAAAATAAAAGAACAAAAAATAGGGCTGGGGGATGGAGCTCGGAGGTTAGAATGCCCCTGGGTTCGATCCCCAGTACCACACACACAAAAAAAATCTCCCTGTTTTGTATTTAAATGAGCCTCATCTGACCACTTTATTTTTTGGCTTTGTTTTTGTTTTTTGTCTTGGGGTAGGGGGGATTGAAGCCAGGGGCTTTCTACCTCCAAGCTACACCCCCAGCCCTTTTTATTTTTGAAACAGGGTCTTACTAAATTGCTGAGGCTGGCCTTGAACCTGTGATCCTTGTGTCCCAGCCTCCCAAATACTAGGATTGCAGGTGTGTGCCATCACACCCAGCTTGACCAGCTGTACTTGGAGAAATGTCACTCCATTGAAGCCAGGGGCCAAGCAAGCAACTCTGGCAATGTCTGCTGTCAGCCTGGGTTGAAGACTTCCAAAAGAAAGAATAAAACTGGGAGGCTTGAGAAGGAGGCAGCTCTGTGGTTCTGACAACTCTTTTCAGCTTATATAACTAGTTCTCAGGCCAAAAAAAAAAACCCCAAGGATTGAATGTCCCATTCCCCCTGCTCTTGATCACCACTGGGAAGGAGGGAGAAAGAGACACATCCCCCATCCTTAAATTATTATGAGTCATGCTGCTTTTGATCCAGTAGCAATTCAGAGAGCAGGGTTTTGTACAATACCAGGAGTTTTAAATCCAGGTCAAAAACAAATGCATATGATGTCATATCCTGAACATCAGCCCTGTGGGTCAATGGGGACGTCTCACTGACTTCTAGGGTCGACATTCCCTCAGACGACAGACCAGACTGACTCTCGCCTAACCCCAAGAGATCTTCCTTTTAGAGCCAAAGAAGAGTTCCAGGGCCGGCTGGGTCTTCTGTCCAGTGTGTATGCACATCACAGAGACCACAGAAACTGGCCCATGTCCTGTGGCCTCTGAACACGTGGCCGTCCTAGAACACCTGTGATTCAGGGCACTCACCCAGGAGGGGTGGGGTGGCCCGAGCGCTGCCAGTCCAGTTCAGGGTTCCCCAAGGCTGGCCCCAGCCTCACCCTCCCTCCTCCAACTTGGGGGGAGGACAAGAGGATGGTGTTTACCCTGGAGGCTGCCAGGCACAAGTGAGGTCACGGGGCCCCTCAGATGTGTGGCTGTCATGAGCCCGAGGAGACCAAAGCCTCATTGTTCGTGCACAGATGGAAGGCAGGCAAGCCTCGAGCCATGCTGGGCTCAGCCCACTCCTGGCTGGGGCCCAGCACTGGCTTCCCTCGTGCCTCTGACTCAGCCCCCCGCCCCCGCCTGCCTGGTGGCTCCAGCCTCTGCCCAAGCCTTGGGCCCATAGCCAAGAAGGGGATGGTGCCCGGAGTGGCAGCTTCAAGACAGGTTAGGTTTGAATATTTTACAAGGACATAGCCCAAAGGTTCCTCATGAAGTGTGTGTTGGAGCCAGAGTCACATTTTTGATAAGGGTCTCGTTGTACCACCTGCTGACCACCGAGACAGAACTCACCTAGTTGGACACGGTGGCCCCTGGACAGTCCTCAGGCTTCCCAGTCATCTGGGGACACAGACACTGCGTAAATGCCTGCAGGTGGACGGCTGAAGGAACCCTCTTCCCCTCACAGGTCACAGCCACGACGAGCCCACGCACCCTCTGGGTTTGTGTCTTTTTCCTTGCCCAGCAGCCACGGGTGGCTTCCCAACCTCTGAGCACTGAAAGGACCCGCCATTTATGCTTCTTCTCCTTACGTATTTAAAAGCACTTGAGCTGGGCGTGGTGGGGTGCATCTGTAGCCCCAGCTACTTGAGAGGCTGAGGTGGGAGGGTCACTTGAGTCCAGGAGTCTGGGCCAGCCTGGGCAACACAGCGAGACCCCATCTCAAAACAACTAAGTAAAAATAAAAAATAAAAGGTACTTATTGAAACTGTGGGCAAGTGTAAAACCCTCTGCACTGTCCCAGTCCCACATGTGGCCATATATTTATTTTATTTATTTATTTATTTATTTATTTATTTGCGGTGCTGGGGATGGAACCCAGGGACATTCTACCTCTGAGCTCCACCCCCAGCCCTATTTTTTATTCTCTATTTTGAAACAGGGTCTCACTAAGTTGCGGAGGGCCTCACTAAGTAGCTGAGGCTGTCTTCGAACCTGTGATCCCCCTATCTCAGCCTCCCAAGTACTGGGATTACAAGCGTGTGCTACCATACCCGACCCACATGTGGCCATTTGAAACAGTTTAAATGGCTACTGTAGTGGAGGGCAGAGACAAATGACATTTCCAGAACTTTGTGGAAAGTTCTGTTGGGCAACGCTGCTCTGGAATATTTTCTTATCATGTTCATTTTGTCTTTTAGGCCAAGATATCAAGTCAGATGGCTTCAGCATAGAGACCTGCAAAATCATGGTGGACATGCTAGACGTATCCTTTAACACACTCCAGAGAACAGACTAGGAGTTTAAAATCTCACTCCAAACTGGCCTTGGTGATGCACACCTGTAATCCCAGTACTTGGAAGGCTGAGTCAAGAATATCACAGGTTCAAAGCCAGCCTCGGCAACTTAGTGAGACTCTGTTTCAAAATAAAAAAAGTGGAAAGGGCTGGGGGTGTGGCTCAGAGGTACAGTGCCTATGGGTTCAATCTCCAGTACCACTACCAAAAAAAAAAAATCACTCCAGAAAGGCTCCTATTGCCTTCTTCCCCCTGAGAATGGCTGGCTGCGTCCTACCTGCACAGCTGCTGCGGGACAGCCTCAGGATTGAGCTCCCCCCTAGGGAAACATAAGAAACCTCAACTAGAGGAAAGCGAGATGCCACCTCCTCAGAGCGCAGTCAGCCAGCCTGTCCCTCGGGCTGCCGCGGGAGGTCCCTGACAGTGCACCCCCTCCCTGCCCAGCGCAGCCTGGGGCTGTTTCCTGAGTGACAGTGACCCAACTACTTCAGCTAGGAAAGTATTCCCTAACCACTGCATTTCTGATAGGAATCTGTTTTTCTCTGGTTAAGATTGAGCATTCTCCTCCCCAGGCCGCCCTCCTGTCTCAGACTAACCGTGGCTCCCCTTGTTCCTGAGGCCAGGTTCTGTGACGTTCCACCCAGTGGACTCGTGGCGCGCACTCCCTGTGCAGCTCCCCTCACAGGGCCTCTTGGAAATCCTCCAAAGGATACTCAAGAGATGGCAAGGGCCCAGCCATCTGAACCCATCATTTACGGCTCATTTTTAGCAGGATCTGGGGCCCCCACAGCACCCCCAGGTCGAAACAGCAACCAGATCAGCAGGAGCCACAGGTCTCTATCCTGCCCATTCTCCAACCCTTTAATGGAGGTTTGGCAAAGTAAAAAGCAGAAAGGTCCCTCTGCCAAACCCCCTGAGCACATGCTGTGACGGCCAGGAGAGTCAGATGAGAGGACACACCACTTGACACTGTCCAAATCACAGACTCAGGAGCTTTCCTTGACGGAGGCAGTCGGATGGGAGTGGCAAGCTGGGGCTGAAGGAGTTCTATATCCTCTGGACAAAGATCCAGAAATACCAAGTAAGATCCCAAGAGGGCCCTGGGGCGGGAGGTGGGTCTGTGTCAGGGAGCACCCTAGGCATGTTCTCTAAGTCGTAACAAGACCTCTAGACGGTGAAAGAACATTCCCAAGGAGACTGGGGACTTTATCCATAATGGAGCCAGACTGAGCAAAGAGTGAGCTGGGGAAATGCAGAAACAAACAAAACAAGGACTTTGCAAGTTAAGCAGTCTCTTCCTGCCTTTACCTGATTAGACTGGGAATGGGGGCAGCTACAAGCCACCATCAAGGGTTTCCTGAGGCTATGTGGCCCTGTATAGTTTAGATTTGTGACATCTCAAGTTCAAAATTACATAAGACAATAACAAGGGCTCCTAGGAGTTGGCTAGCTGACTTGATATTTACAAACCAGCTCACAGAAAGGAGCAAATAGTATTAGCTATTTAAGGTAACATGGGTGATTCTAACAAGGCCAAACTAGAGGCAGGAAGCTGGGAGAACTTCGTCCCCACTCAGTACATACCACAGAGGTAAACTGCCACCAGTTTGCTTCGGGTCATGGTTTTTATAACAGTTTTATATGTTTCAGAAAATTTACCGGGAAATCGACGTTGACAGGTCGGGTACCATGAATTCCTATGAGATGCGGAAAGCATTAGAGGAAGCAGGTAACGCTTCATGGCCATATCTCCTTTCTTGTTTTCTCCGTTTGTAGAATGCTGGACATTTATTCTGTACAATATAAAGCTCGGTTGGTGAGTTATGACACAAAGCAGGTGCTGCTCTAATACAAATACATCCTTTTCATTCTCTCCTCTTAAAGACTATCTGGTCAAATTAAGTGTGTCCTAGAGGCGCTGCCCCCGACGGCTTCCTGAATCCTGGTTTCCTAGAGCAGCCTGGCGGGGGGGGGGGCAGAGCCAGTTCTCAGCAGACTCCCCACCACACCCTCCTTTCTGAAGCAGAGTTGGTTAAGCAGAAATGGAATGTCTCAGCTTAATGCTTCAGGAAGCCCCTGGCAGAACTAGATGTCAATAAATAATAGGACACAAGCTTGGGACAGACCCGCACAGTGGGGAACTCGTGTGTTTTGGGGACAGATATGACAGCATGAGGTTATTCATTCTGTTAGCTGGGATATAATGCTGCAGCAGAGACCCCAAAATAACAGTGGTTTAACAGGAATGATCTTTCTTTCAAGCTGTCCAAGGCTGGGATGGTGCCCCCTACTCTCAGGGCCCCAGGCTCCTCCTGCCACGTTGCCTCACTAGCCATTAGGGACCCAGGACAACTTGCCACCACAACCACAAGCCGCCAACAGGTTGGCACAAGGGCTCCTTGCCTACATGTAAGGGCACACCCATCATTCTGCTCACACATCCTATTGGCCAGACCTTGCTCACAAGGTCTTAGATGGCTGCAGGGGAAGCTGGGAAATGCAGTCTTTGTGTGAGGCAGCCAGGGTCCCCTTAAAAATGCCTTTCCTATGGAAAAAGGGAAACTTAATATTAGCTTACCACAGACAGTTTCTGCCACGTACGTCCAGAAGAAACAGATCTCCAAGATAATTAAGAGCTAACAAAACAAAACATAATAAGGAAGCATGGCTAACAGCTCGAAGCAGCATGAGCATGGAAAAAGAAGAGGCAAGGAAAGTGTTATGATTAGTAAGGAAACAGGAAGAGTGACAGTGAAGTTCGTAAACAACAAACAACAACAAAGAAGATACCGGCTTCACAAAATAAAACCAGTCTCCAGTCAGGGATGTGCTCAGTAGTAGAGCGGTTACTTGCACATGCACAAGGCCCTGAGTTCCATCCCCAGCAAAGCACGTACACACACACACACACACACACACACACACAGCATCCCAGGGACAAAAGCGATTGCAATTATAATTTAAGTTGTCACATCAGTTCCAAAACTTGTGTATAGAGCTAAGTGGTGCAGTCTCATACTTAACAATCAGTGTGTTTGTTCACTACAGGTTTCAAGCTTCCCTGTCAACTGCACCAAGTCATCGTTGCTCGGTTTGCAGATGACCAGCTCATCATCGATTTTGATAATTTTGTTCGGTGTTTGGTGCGACTGGAAACGCTATTCAGTATGTGGACACTGGGGAAGGGTCCATTTCAGTTCTCTGGGTATTAAAGCAGCCTGCCTCTCACCACAGTACAGTCACCTGACCCAGACAAATGTCTCTCCAGGGACTGAGAATGAAATTCCTTCTTTATTAATTTAGGGAGAGAGGGGAGAAATAATCGCTGTGGCCTTCAATGAAATCAGCTGACAAATCGGGGAAGGGGATAATGCAATCTCTGTCTCAGCTCATTCACGTATGACATCTCCTTTCCCTCCCTCCACAGAGATATTTAAGCAGCTAGATCCCGAAAATACTGGAATGATACAGCTCGACCTTATTTCTGTAAGTCAGCACCTCACACCAACCATCCACTGTCAAGGGGACTGGGGGAAGATGGGTAGAAAAGGCTGTTACTTGATGTAAAGTTTTACTTTAAAATTTTTCTGGTCCTTTGGGGATAGGCCTGTAAGTGGCTATAAAATCCCATAATGTGCTTTTACTTGCTGTTGTTTCCCAACTCCCTATTGACTCTTGAGTTCAAAGAACACGCCTGGCTCCCTCTTCCCATGAGTTTTGATCTGAGCATAGTACAGGTTAAACTAAGAAAAGGGTGGCTGCCAGATCCCTCTTGGAAAAAGGAACCACTAATCAGCATGCCTGGGAGAAGGTGCTTATGTAAAGAAACACTTTGGAGGAAATTCAAGTTGCATTTGGGAAAGATTTGTCATTCTCCAAACAAATCTACTTAAAATACTTTCTAGCAGGGCATGGGGGCGCACACTTGTAATCCCAGTACTTGGGAGGCTGAGACCAGAGGATTCGGGTTCGCAGCCAGCCTCAGCTACTTAGTGAGGCCCTCCACAACTTAGTGAGACCCTGTTTCAAAATAAAGAATAAAAAATAGGGCTGGGGGTGTAGCTTGGAGGTAGAATGCCCCTGGGTTCAATCCCCAGTACTGCAAAAAAAAAAAAAAAACCTTTCTAAGAAAATTAGTTTCAGTCAGCATTCTCATTGCTGTGACCCTCCAAAACTGACTACACAACTTAGAGAAAGGAAGATTTATTTGCTCACAGTTCTGGAGATTTCAGGGGTTCAATCCATGTTAGACTGGTTATGTTGGCAGAGCTCAGGGCTTGGCGGCGGGAGGCAGAGAAAGGAAGAGAGCAAGACGGCTGCCCTCACATTGTGGAGGCCAGAAGCAAGAGAGAGAGCAAAGGGATTCAAAGACACAAGCACAGTCCCTAAGGCCACATCCCAGTGACCCACCTCCTCCAGCCATACCCCACATTAGGTCTAGGTAACCACCCAATAAATCCATTATGATGGATTTATGCACTGATGAGATTACAACCCTGATTACATCAACTCTGAACATCAATACATGAGCTCTTTCAGGGGATAGTCTATATCTAACCATAACAACTACTTTTCTCTACTTCCTCCCCCTCCTTTAAAATAAAACTAACACTAGTAAATAGGTTTGCCATGGATGATTATATACTTATGTGTCTGGAACTCTAGCCATATCTACCTCTGAAATGGTCATCGATCCCAATTAAGTTGGTGTGTCAATTTCACAAAAAGCAAAGGGCAAAATGTCCTCATCACCCTGAGGTTCTCTCACTCAAAGAAGCCAGGTGAGGTACACATCCATGATCACGTGGTTCCAGACTGCAATACTCTGTACTGAGGGCAATGGAACCTGGCACAGCACAGGCCACTAAAGGATGCGGTGAGCTGGCCACTGTTGGGTGGGCATGGCACAGCCATCGGTCCTGTCCCCAGTGGCAGAGGAGCAAGTGTTAAGGAGGACAGGTGCAAGGGGCAGGCAACTCTTGTCCTTGGATTCTGAACTCTGGATGAAGCCGGCAACTCTTACTGTTATGCATCATAAAGTACCTTTATCCAATCGAAAATAGTTTAGCTGGTTACAAGCAACACTACCTTGCTTAAAACTGTACGTTACCTAGGAAATATCCAGACCCTGGGACTGCAATCTAGAGAGTAACACATTCATGACATGAAATGTGCCCTGTGTTAGGTTCTGGAAACTCTAGCCTCTTCCTCATTCTTGCTGGATATCCTATTCCACCTGTCCTCACCCCACTGTGGCCCATCGATGGTGGCCAGCCCACTCAGTCCACTCCTTCATTTCCTCTGAGAAGCACCTTATCCATTGCTGTTCACTCACCTTTCAGAGGCTCCTAGGATCCCCAGCTCTAGAAGTCCTGGCCAAGGAGGAGCCATGTCCAGAAAACCTCCCTTTCAGTGTGCAGTGATTATCAACTTTGGCTGTGGGTTACGTCACTGGGAGTATCCCAGACCAATTCAACCAGAAATCTGGTTTAAAGTTTTCCTATCAATCACTCCAATATAGATCCCAGGTTGAAAAGCACTGGTTTCTGGGTGCCCGCATTAAAAACTAACTTCTAATGTGATGCCCCAAGACAGAGATGTAAAAATGCTAGTTTATCATGGCTGAATTTCCCTCTTCAGTCAACCCTGCAGTGACCACCTGATTCAAATGACACAGGCCTGTAAAAGATTAGCAGGAAACTAGGTAGAAAAAAATGTGAGTTAGTGCACTGGTATCTTAGCCCTTGGTGAGTTTTCTGGTTTAACAATCAGTGTTCCAGAATAATCCAAAGGTATTTAGCCTTTAATTTTAAAAAATGTTCACTGAAATGACTTTCTTTTTCCTTCCCACAGTGGCTCTGTTTTTCAGTACTTTGAAGTTTGAAGTTATAATCTGCCTGAAGACTTCTCATGAAAGAAAATCAGCCAAGGACTAAATTTCCAGACAGACACTTTGTATCCGGACCTTGAAATAAGGGGGACATTTACTTAAACTGATTATTATAGCTGAAAATAATACTGTCTATTTGAGATAGCAAAACTTCCACCTATCAAAGTAAAAGATTTGCAAATACCATTATACTAAATGCAAGTGAGTCACTTAACCCTCGGTAAGCTCAAGGAAAGCTTTAAATCTGTAAATAGTATAGACTTTTTACTTTTACACTCTTCTATTAATAGCAATATTAAATCAGGAAGAAATACAGGGAGGTATTTAACAGCTGAGTAAAAATTAAGTGAACCTCCAAGGCCACAGGCCCTTGCTGGGAATAATCAAAGGAACTTCAAGTTTTGAAGAGCAACTGCAGCATCTACCAAACGGCAGCCCAGGGACTGTCATTTCCCTTGAGCAACCTGGGGAGCAAGTTGCAGCATGAAGTAGTCTTGTCAAGGCCTCTAGAGTCCAGGAGAGAAAGCATACCTCCACCATTTGGATTAGACAAGACACACAGGCTTTATATAATATTGACTGGTACCAGTCAATAGTTCTTAAACTCAAGACCTTGAGCATATTTGGCCTTAAGCATTTAGTCTTAGAAATACTGAAAGGAGCTGGGTGTGGTGGCGCACGCTTGTAATCCCAGTACTTGGGAGGCTGAGACCAGAGAATCTGGGTTTGCAGCCAGCCTCAGCTACCTAGTGAGGCCCTCTGCAACTTAGCAAGAACCTGTTTCAAAATAAAGAATAAAAAATAGGGCTGGGGGTGTAGCTCGGAGGTAAAAATGCCCCTGGGTTCAATCCCCAGTACCACAAAAAAAAAAAAAAATACTGAAGGGATTCTCCTTGTGGTCAACTGAAACAGTACACCAAAACCAAGCATCCGGTTTGCAAACTGATCATGATAGAGGACAAAGCAAGACGCTGGCCACCTCAAAACCTATGGACTTCACCACTAGTGCATGCGGAGTTAGGGAGGGCACTGCTTAGGGGCGCTTGTGGAAATGACACAAGCGGGTTTTCTGGCCTGGCCTTGGAAAATGCTAGCAAAAGTATAAAAACATTGCCTTGTTGCCTTATCGCCTTCCAAATGTACTGTTAAATAAAGAGTTGCCCCATGCAGCCATGGCTCTTTTCCTGGAGGGTGGTCCCAGCGGCATGCGCACATGATTGTAGCTCGTTTCTACTTTGAGGTGTGCTACTTCTGTAAATTCATATATTGAGAAAGCATCTTACCTATAACTAAAATGTGGTCTGGGCATGGTGGTGCACACTTGTAATCCCAGTACTTTGGGAGGCTGAGACAGGAAGATTGCAGGTTCAGGGCCAGCCTCAGCAATTTAGCGAGATTCTGTTTCAAAATATAAAATAGGGCTGGGAGGTGTCCCTCAGAGGTAAAACACCCCTGGGTTCAATCCCCAGTAACTAACACACACACAGACACACACACTCACACACACTCGTAGAGCAGAGATACATTAAAAATGTACAAAAATAAGCTGGATGTGGTGTGTACGCCTGTAATCTCAGTATTTGGGAGGCTGAGAGAGGAGGATTGCAGGTTCGTGGCCAGCCTCAGCAACATAGCAAGGCCCTCCACAACTTAATGAAACCCTGCTTCAAAAATATATATATATATAAAATAGGGCTTTCAGCAACTTAGCAAAACTCTGTTTCAAAATAAAATGGGGCTGGGGGTGTATCTCAGAGGTAGAACACTCCTGGGTTCAATCCCAGTAACACACACACACACACGCGTGCGTGTGCGCCCAGAGACTTAGGTGCCATTTATGAGGTTGCCTGCATCACCTGCCAGGGGGTGTATCTCAGAGGTAGAACACTCCTGGGTTCAATCCCAGTAACACACACACACACACACACACACACACACACCCAGAAACTTAGGTACCATTTATGAAGTTGCCTGCATCACCTGCCAGTTCAAGTCACTCTTGGCGGCCCCGAGTGGTGTAGGGAACCAGTAAGGGAGGAAAACAAATTAAGTCACTGGTCTGCGGCTGCTAATCCTGAGGGGAGAGATGCGAGATGACTCAACAGGCGAAGGTCACCTGCTATTTCCTGAAAAGATCAGTGGGTGGATTCCCAAACTCAGCTCAACCCTAACCCAGCAGACCTTGCGGGCCCAGGGAGGATGGAGCGCATGGACACATGTGATCCCGGTGCGCTGGGGTGTGTGGTTTCTGTTCAGCAGCACAGGTTTCCATAGAAGCGGCAGTTGGGACGGTCTCGGGACTGCAGGAGGGCAAGGGCTGAAGGACCCAGGGACATGGGATTAGGATGGTCTCTGAAGTAGTTGACACCCAGGACCAAGGCCAGGCTGGTGGCGGGAGGGCTCTGCTTTACACGTGGAGGGGAGGGAGTGGCTCCTGACTGGAGCGAGTGGGCCGGGCTGTTCCAGACCTGTGCCGCGTGCTGCGGGCCAGGACTGCGCTGCGCTTTAGAAAACCGCCCAGTGAACAACTTCACTATTTTAGTTGCAATAGAAGAGACAAGGTTAAAAAAAAGAAATAGGGTATGTGCTTATCGTAGCCAATTTAGAAAAGACTAAAACAGAGAAGCGAAGGCCCAACCATCCTGAGTCCCCCACATAATACAACATCTGCCAATGCCTATTTGACAGGGGAAACTAGATAAACTCCCTTTCTAACCCTGCACAAGCTCACCCTAACCTAACCTAACCCCTCACGACTTCCCTCCTGTGAAATACCAGCTCGGCCCCTCCATCAGTGAGGCCCGCTCCACAGCACTTTCCCCAGTGTGCTAACCATATCCCAAAGCACACTTCCCACCCACCCACCCCCCATCCCACCCCCCTTCTCCGCCCTCCAGCCAGGCGTCCTGAGCCGACTCCTGTCACCTGGTGCAGTGTGGCCAGTCACCTTCCAGTCTTCTAAAACCGCTTTTTATGACCTCCGGGCACCTCCTAATGCCAAACCCTATAGACACCTACCAGCCCTCATCTCCATGGGACTTTCTGCTGCCTTTAACTCTATTCACTATTCCCTCGTGAATCTACATTCTCCTGGTTTCCTTCTCATCTGCTTCTCTCGCTAACTCTGGCTCCTTTTATGTGACACCCCCTGTCACCACTAGTTAAAATTCCTCAGTGGCTCCACCTTTACAAGCAGCATTCCTGAGGTTTCCATACTTCCCCCTTTAGTGTGGTTCCAGCTGCTTTATTCCCCACTATTTTGCAAAAATCTAAAAATTCTGCTACCATAAAAATGACATTATGATACACAACTGAAAAATGTTAAGCCACATCTTCAACATCAGATACATGATTAAATTACATAATGGAGTATTATGCAGCCATTAGAAATCCGGTTAATACTTATAGACTGTCAAGCACAAAACAGAACACTGAATTGCTCAATCAGTATGCTCTCTATTATACAAAAAGAAAAAAAAATTCTTAGCTAAGACCACAAAGAAATATGCCCAAGTGTTAATAGTGCTCCCAGAGTGGTCTTTTTCACCCCTTCATACCCTTTTTCTACACTTTGAAACATTTCCACAAGAAGCTTTGATATAAGAGTACTTTGATAATTAAACAAGTACAAAACCAAAAGAGGAGAATAAAAACAAATGGTCTTCTAATCCAGGTGTGGTGGTGCACATTTGTAATCCCAGTAGTTGGAAGGCTGAGACAGGAGGATCGAAGGTTCGAGGACAGTCTCAGCAAGTAATGAGACTCTCATCAACCTAGTGAGACCCTGTTTCAAAATAAAAATAAAAAATAGGGTTGGGAGAGTAGCTCAGAGGTACAGCCCCTCGGCTCAATCCCCAGTACCGCAAAATAAAATAAAAAACGACAAAAACAAAAATAGTGTTTTAAGTTTAGGATTAAGGTATATAGGATGGCACTCCTCATGGTTTCCTTTTTCATACATTTGTGTGATTCTTTAGTTTATAAAGTACCTTCGTGTACAGCACTCAGTATGGTTTCCCTCAACAACTCTGAAGTATGCAGAGGCAAGGGCATTGAGCTCAACTATACAAATAAAGAAAGCCAGGCTCATGGAGTGGAGTCCTGGGCAAGATCATCTGATAGGTTAGTCAAGTGCAACAGCCCAGTTCTAGAATTCATGTTGTATTTGTTTCCTGTTGCTGCTGCTACATGTAATACAAACCAAGTGGCTTTGAAAAGTCACACTATCTCACAGTTCTGTACACCGGATGCCCAACGCCAGTCACGTCAATGCGTTCCTTCTGGAGGCACGGGAGGATTCATCCCCTGCAGGCCCACACAGGCGGGTGGGGGAGTTCAGTTCCAAATGAGAACAGGGCTGCTTCCTTGCTGGCTGGTGACCCCTTCCTCCTCCAGCAGGGGCGGGTCCAGTACTGCTCACACAGCAGGTCTTGCTCATCCCCCTGCCTCCGCACTCCTGCCTTCCTCTTCTGCTCTTGAGATTACAAAGGCCCACCTGGATAATCACCTTATTTTAAGGTTAGCAGATTAGTTAACTTACTTAAGTCTGAAAATCTTAGAATCTTACTTCAGGCGTGACCTCACATCAGTACCTAGGTTAGTGTTGGTTGGAATAACCAGGGGGCTAGGATATGGGGGTGGTGGGAGCATCTTTAGAATTTTCCTTTCATGCTTATTTGCAGACATTTAGTTCATGTTGTCATTCTTTCTCCATCACTCTAAAAGGTGTGCTTATGTGTGTATTTCACTAACCTTGTTAGAACTTAGCTACTCATAAAAATGTATTAGGAAAAGTGACCGTGATTTTTCATTTGTGTCTTCTATTAGAGTTTCACTAAGCAAAATGAGCCCCAAAACAATTCACCAACTTGATAACATATTAATAATAAAAATGTATATAACTCTATAAAAATGTGAAATAAATGAGGACACTAAAATAGCGTACTAGAGGCTCCAGGTTAAAGGGACACGTAGGCTTCTATCACCATGATCTCTAAGATCAGAAAAAAATTTAGTTCTACATTAAAGACCACCCAGACTCATGAACCACAAAACAGAGTTTTCTGTAAGCAAAGAAATACCTCTTCCATTTCCTCACATGGCTGGTAAAGAAATCTTGCAGTGCATATATTTGCATTAAGTAGTTTGTTAGAGCACTTGCCTAGCATGTGCCAGGCCTTGGGTTCAATCCCCGAGTACTGAGAAGAAAAAAAAGGAAGCAGTTTATGACATCAAAAATGAAAACCAGTAAACAACTTAGTCAAAAAGTTTAATATTATTACAATTGTTTTTAAAGTCAGCTATTTTCTTGACAAATATTATGGGTAAAACTATACCAAGTCCCTAATTTCCAAGGTACAAAAGACAATAAATACAGATTCAAATTCAGCCTAAAAACAAGATTCTAAATCTAATCTAGATTAGGTAGTGTAGTTTAGTTTCAACATTTCAATCTATGTATAATTCTTAAGATGCTACAAGAACTCATATAATAAAGTTATTGCTCACTGACAACCAACTAGCAGTTCTTCACTGACGACACGCAAGTGTACAGCACCTTCGAGCCTCCGTGCAAGCCAAGGCCTGCAGGTGCTGGGGGTCAGAAACGGTGCCATGATGGCGCTGGTCCTTTCTGGCAGGAGGACTGGGACGCAGCAGTGCTGAAAACACCCACTAAGCTGGTCAGGAAGCTGACTTCCCAACAGTCCAAGAAATGGTCCTATTTCTTGTAGAAAACAGGATTGTCGCTGAACGTCTTCCTGAGTGTTCCTGGAGCAGCTCTGCCCAGCACATGGTCCGCTAACTTGTAAACTCTATTTCTTCACGTTGAGTGTTCTCCACTAGCAGGGAATTCATCGATCCTTCATTTTCTTCTAGAGCACAGTCTTCATTGCTTTTAAGCTACGTTGTGATTAAAGTAAGTTTTGTGAAATTTTTTCCAAAGACAATTGTATTATTTCTTCTTGTAGAATAGAGATTAATTCTTCATTGTCTAAAGTTCTATAAAGTTTCAGGCCAAGCTCCTTTGTCTTGGTTTAATTCTTGGGTATAGCTGTAAGAGAGTTTAAAGATATTTTCATATTACACAGATTTGTACCACAAAATCTCAAGAAACACTGGGAAGAGGGAAGCAAATAAGACAGGAAGGAAATCAAACTGAGAAAATCACTCTGTTTTGCGAAGCATGCAGAGCTGCCCGAGCGCATAAAGGTGCACACTTAGCAATGTTCTCATCGGTCACTCTGTAAAAGACACAGGCTCCATCAACAGTGACGATGCCACAGAGCAGTGAGAACCCACGCCCGCTCTAGGCAGTAGCTCCACTTGCAGTTTGTTGAGCTGAAAATCCAGTCTAAGCAAGACAAATGGCTGAAGATGGTTTGCAATATGCTAATACACCCCAGCCCAGCACTTGCAGCTCCCGTTACCATGGGAGAAAGATGAGAGATTAGAGACCCTTGTAACTTTATTCACAGTGGACGCAACATCATGCGAGAGGATCTGAGACTGTCAAGAACAAAGCGCCACAGACTAAAAGCCTGCAGATTTAAGGAAACTAGGTGGAGTATTTTGCTGTAGAATTCTGTGGTTTTGTGTTTTCCAAAACAAGGGCTAAGAGAGTGTGAAGGCTGCAAGTTCTAGTCCAGGAACACAGAGCAAGTCAAACTAGTAACTCAACTGACAAGCTTAACAAAAACCCTTCTCCCTGAGACAACAGAAAAAACAGGTTTACTTAGAGAGAATCAGATTTGACCCAAACTAAAACACTTACCAGTGGATCAGTTATATAAAGAATTATTTTTCTTATCTGAACAAAGATAGTTAGCTAATATAATTTTCTAGACTCACTGCTGAGCCTCTGACTAAAAGTTGAACTAAATCTAAGACTATCCAAAATTTAATGTTCCAGGTCTTATTAACAAAGGCAAGTAAGCTGTACGACATCCACATCTACAACAGCAGTTTTGAAAGCCCCTCCCTTTGACACACATACAAACTTCACAAGTGTTGGAATGACTCACTCCCAGCAAGTTGCGCGGAACGTATCCCTCCTTGTCGTTCAGGCGTGCCCACCACCACTCGATCTCGTCTTCATCTTCCCTGCGGACGATGGTCATGCAGTCGCCTTCTTTCATGGGCAGCTCATCATCGTTCTGAGCGTCATAATCCCAAAGTGCGTAAATGACTCCTTTATTCATGATGCCCATTTTCTCCTGCACTCCTACAATCATGACAAAGACACGTATCACTCACAGCATATCGCTCTTAACTTTGCACTGTATGAAACAAAATGGGAAGAAATGGGTAGTAGCATAGTTGTCAGAACTACTATGTTAAATGTTCAATAAGTATATTTCTCAGAGTTGGGGAGAAGAATGGAAAACCAGAAGTGTATAAAAAATATACAAAACACACATTAACATATGTTATCATTATCTAAAAAGACTAAAAACTAGCACCTTGCCAGGCATGGTGGCGCACACCTATAATCCCAGTATTTGGGAGGCTGAGACAGGAAGATCACAGGCTCTAAACCAGCCTCAGCAATTTAGCAAGACTCTCAGCAATCTAGCAAGACCCTGTTTCAAAATAAAAAGTAAAACACGGCTGGGGGTATAGCTTGGAAGTAGAATGCCCCTGAGTTTAAGCCCCAGTACCACAAAGAAAAAAAAAGAAAGAAACTAAACCTTAACAAGCATTTCTCAAAAAATGGTCTTTCTTAGAAAACAAAAACGTTTGCCAGCCTAGGAACTAAAAAAAGAACTGTTTGGGTATAGGCTATTAAAAAGAAAATTATATGCTTGTCAACTTTCAGTCTGTTTCTAAGTAGAATGACTCTAAAAACAGAACTTCATTCTTTACCTAAAGCCCAAAGCTGGCAGAGATTAAAAACAAACAAAAAAATCAGAAGTGCTCTATCTATTCATGTGGTCTCTATCAATTCTCAAATGGGAGAAGAAAATACATTATTAAGTATGTTAGGATGCAGACCTATGGCATTTTAGACGTGATATTTTAGAATCAACTCTAAAATAACAAAAATCAGAACTGTAAGATTTTGAAATTCACAAACTAGGGAGGGAAAAATCAAACGCACACTTTTCACCAGTTAATAACCAGTTTGCAAATTAACTTTAAGTTTTACCTTTCCCCATTTATACTTCCTATCCTAAAGAACACTAGTCAGAAATAATCATCATCAACTGGCAAGTAACAGGGAGAAAGCAAGGGAAAGGAAAGAATTGGACAATAAGCAATTCAGTTAATTTTTTCATTTTTATGTCTTTAAAAAGGCCAGGAAAATATATGCTAGATTTTCAATAGATTTTTCAACTTATGTGAGCACTAAAGTATTAATTATGAATTTATTACTCCTGTATCAAATTTCTTTTTTTGTACTGGAGACTGAACCCAGGGTCATTCTACCTCTGAGCTACATCTCAAGCCCTTTTTATTTTTGAAGTGGGGGTCTCACCAAGTTGCTGAGGCTGACCTCGAACCTGTGATCCTCCTGTACTTGGCAGGCTGCGATCCTAAGAAGGATCACAGGTTTAAGGCCAGCCTCAGCAATTTAGCAAGACCCTCAGCAACTTAGTGAGACCCTGTTTCAAAATAAAAATAAAAAGGGCTGGGATGTAGCTTGGAGGTAGAATGCCCTGGGTTCAACCCCCAGGATCAAAAAAAAAAAAGAGCAAAAGGAACTCTATGCTGGATGTGCATTACTACAACCTGGCAGTTGCATTTATAGATATAAACCAGAAGACAAGTAGAAAAATAGGAAACAAGGAGCTGAGAATGTAGCTCAGTGGAAGAGCGTGTGCCTATTAGCAAACACAAGGCCCTGGGTTCAAACCCCAGCACCAAAAAAATTAAAAAAAAATAAAAAAACAGGAAAGAACCCACATGTCCTTCAAAAGCAGAATAAGCTAAATTGTGATACAGTTATACAATGGAACAGTACAGCACAGTGAAAATAAACACACTATACGAGTAAATCTCAAAAACAGTGCTGAAAGAAAAGCAGGCCACAGAATCAAGAAAGGTAAAAAAAGCAGGCAAAACTAAAAAATACTATTTATGGGTTTCACACACAAAAAAATAACAATTTTTGAAAAAACAAGGAATACTAAACTTCCAGGGAGCAGTCACCACAGACGCTCCAGGGGCCAGATGACGTCAGAGTGGGCATGTTCTGTTTCCTAAGCTGGGGACACAAGTTTGTTCATTGTGTTCAATCCATTACCATGATTTAAACTGCACACTGTGCCATAAATACGCATGGTATCCATGATATATTTCACAAATTTAAAAAATCCTGCCAAATGTTCTTAATACTTTTTTTGTGTGTGTATGTGTGTGTAGTACTGGGGATTGAGCCAAGGGACATTCTACCTCCGCGCTACACCCCCAGCCCTATTTTATTTTTATTTTGAAACAGGGTCTCATTAGGTTGATGAGAGCCTCACTACTTGCTGATGCTGTCCTCGAACCTGCAATTCTCCTGTCTCAGTCTCCCAAGTACTGGGATTACAAGCATGTGCCACCACACCCGGCTTATCCTTTTAAAAATCATATTCTGCATCTAAAAATATAGCTCAAGATGGCTAAAAAAGTTAATTCAGCAAAATGTATGTTTAATATCATATGAGTTTTAAAATAATGTTAAGCAAGGCATGGTGGCACATGCCTGTAATCCCAGTACTTGGGAAGCTGAGACAAGAGGATTGCAGGTTCGAAGACAGCCTCAGCAATGAATCAAGATTCTCAGCAACCTAGAGAGACCCTGTTTCAAAATAAAAAAGTAAGCCAGGAGTGGTGGTGCATACTTGTAATCCCAGTACTTGGGAGGCTGAGAAAGGAGGATCGCAGGTTCGAGGGCAGCCTCAACAAGTAGTGACTCTCATCAACCTAGTGAGACCCTATTTCAAAATAAAAATAAAATAGGGCTGGGGGTATGGCTCGGAGGTAGAATGCCCCTGGGTTCAATCCCCAGTACCACAAAAAATTAAAAAATAAAACAAAATGAAAAAATAATAAGAACTGGGGGTGTAGCTCAAAGGTAGAATGACCCTGGGGTTCAATCCCCAGTACCACACACCAAAAATTAAAAAATAATATACTAAAATATCTTATGGATATGAATGTAAGATATTAAAATATCTTATGTTCAAAACATAAACCAAAAGTAATCATGAATATCAACAATAAAAACCTAACAGTTGAAGGGCTGGGGATGTGGCTCAGTAGCAGAGGGCTTGCCTAGCATGTGCAAGGCCCTGGGCTGGATCCCCAGCACCACAAAAAAACTAACAACTGAGGTCTGTGGTTCTTGATGACCTTCTTCCTTCTCGCCAAGAGCCGGAAAGCAGGCAAAGACATTGAGGGAAATGGTCAAGTGAAGAAGGTAGAGAGGATTGTCTTTAACCTCACAGGTCTTGTAGTCAACTTATAATGGGGCTTCTGGGAGCTTGCTGGTGTGGGGTCCTGAGCCCTGCTCATCTGTCTTCCCTTCTTCCCAATTCCCTTCAAGCCAAACTAAAGAAAAAAATTAACCTTAACTTCTAAGCCATGTAAATTAAAACATTTTCCCTGTAAATAAAAATGGCAACCAACATATTCCATCTAAAACCTCAAGCCCATTTTTTTTTAAAGGTACCTTTCTGATGCTAGAAATCAGAATCATAAACTCAAAATCAAGAAATCAAAGAGCCAGGCATGGTGATGCCCACCTGTAATCCCAGTACTTGGCAGGCTGAGACAGGAGGATCACAGGTTCGAGACCCACCTCAGCAACCTAGTGAGACCGTTTCAAAATAAAAAATAAGAGCCGGGCGTTGTGGCACACACTTGTAATCCCAGTACTTGGGAAGCTGAGACCAGAGGATCCAGGTTCATGGCCAGCCTCAGCTACCTAGTGAGGCCCTCCGCAACTTAGTGAGACCCTGTTTCAAAATAAAGAATAAAAAATAGGGCTGGGGGTGTAGCTCGGAGGTAGAATGCCCCTGGGTTCAATCCTCGGTGCCGCAATATAAAATAAATAAATAAATAAATAAATAAATAAAATAAAATAAAATAAATAATAAAATAAAATAAAATAAAATAAATAATAAAATAAAATAAAATAAAATAAAATAATAAAATAAATAAAATAAAATAAAATAATAAAATAATAAAATAAAATAAAATAATAAAATAATAAAATAAAATAAATAAAATAAATTAAAAAAATAAAATAAAATAAAATAATAAAATAAAATATAATATAATATAATATAATATAAAATAAAATAGGCTGAAGATGTAGCTCAGAGGTAGGCTGCCCCTGGGTTCAATCTCTAGTACCACACCAAAATATAAAATAAATAGAGAAAGAAAGACATAAATATAAAAAATTAAGAAAAATTTGAGAGGCTGAGACAAGAGAATCACAAGTTTGAGGCCAGCCTCAGCAACTTAGCAAGACTTTCAACTTAGGAAAACCCTGTTTCAAAATAAAATGGGGCTGGGGGTGTATCTCAGAGGTAGAACACCCCTGGGTTCAATACCCAGAAACACACACACACACACACACACACAAGCTCCAAAATAAGTGTTGCTTTTATTTAATTTTATTTAATGACAGATTTGATTTGCAGAAGAACTTGGGCCACTTTGTTTCTTGTATCAATGCGGTATTTCTCTTGATCATCTTGGAAGGAGGGGATTCTCCTCCATCATTCCCTAAGATACACCACCACTCTAAGTGCTAAAGCCCTCAACAGTACTGGTGAGAGCTGCACTGTCTTTTGTAGTTGAAGATGTGTGCCTACAAGAGCTGTCTCTAGGCATGCACACAGAAGCTATATTATTGTAAAACATTATATATATTAGGCTGTTCTAAACACCCAGGACTATGTATAGCACAAAAAATTTGTCCAAATAATAAAAGTACTGAATTGTACCCTGGAGAGAGAGGGGTACATGGATGTAGTAACCCACAGTCATCCCACTGGCTACTCACCATAAAGAAACTGCGAGCACTGTGTGTAGCCTTCCTCCATCTCTTCGCACTTATCTGCAGCCGTCTGCATGTCACTGTAGGTCATGGCAAACACAGCCGCTCCCGACTCCACCAAAAATTTACATACCTGGACATTGTTACATGAGGCGGCACAGTGGAGTGGGGTCCTGTGAAGTAAGACACAGCAAGGGCTATAAACGTGTTTCCAAATTGAAAAGATGTGTTTCCACCTGTAAAGAAAGTTTCTGAGTCTCTCATCTATCAAGCCCTTTCTTCTAAAAACCTCTTAACAGTTTTTTTTAAAAACCAGTCCAACAAAGATGACCAAACCCATCAAAGAATTATATCCACAAAGGAAAATATCATAGAATAATGGACCACAGTGGAGATAGGAGCAGAGCAAAGGGCTACAAGAATCAAGGAAATGAAGTGTGTACAATAGTCTGAAAAGAACAGGGTAAAATGAATTTCACTCTACAATCCTTCAGCCTATGATTCTCTGATTCGCCACCCTAGTCATTTCTGCCCAAGTAGAGGACCAGTCTTAGCTATAGGCCTTAGCCAGGCGTGGTGGCACGCACTTGTAATCCAGTACTTGGAAGGCTGAGACAGGAGAATCACAGATTCATGGCCAGCCTCGGCAACTTAGTGAGGCCCTTCACAACTTAGTGAGACCCTGTTTCAAACTAAAAAATAAAATAGGGCGGGGGGTGTAGCTTGGAGATAGAATGCCCTGGCTCAATTCCCAGCACCACACACACACACAAAAAAAAAAAAAAAAACTAGAAGCCATCATGCAAACCATGTGCTTTTAAATATCCCTTTTATCATCACCAATTTTGAATGAATCAAGTTGTACATATAAGCTACCATTTTAACACTTTTAAAAACTCAAATTCTAATTGAAATTATTTGTCAATTCAATTCAGATTGGGAAAGTAACTGTAAAACATACATTTTGATCTATTTAGGTAAGTGGTTTAGCAAGAACTTACCACTACCATTAAAGAGAATCTGCTCCAGCATCTCAAATGTTTTATATTATAAATTACTCTGATTAGT
>PVJS01019437.1:0-33712 GCA_004027185.1 Glis glis | reverse complement strand
CGGCCCGGGGACGCTGGGGGGGTCCGGTACCTGGCGCGCGGGGTCCGCCCAGGTGGCGCACGCAGGGGCTGCCGGGGCGGCCGGTCCGGGGACGCTGGGGGGGTCGGGTACCTGGCGCGCGGGGTCCGCCCAGGTGGCGCACGCAGGGGCTGCCGGGGCGGCCGGCCCGGGGACGCTGGGGGGGTCCGGTACCTGGCGCACGGGGTCCGCCCAGGTGGCACACGCAGGGGGTGCCGGGGCGGCCGGCGCGGGGACGCTGGGGGGGTCCGGTACCTCTCACTTCAATTTTTAAATCCCTGAAATTATATCTAGCCCATTTACTCACCTACTAATCATTAAGCAGACTCTTTATTATAGCTCCCTAAGACATAGATGTTAGAAATTAAATGTCATGGGATAGGAGAAAGATAGAAGGGAGGCGAAGAAGAGTGGTAGCAAGAGAGGTTATAAAATGTGCTTCTAGCATAAATGGAAAAGATGCTTTTAAAAATTCTCTAATAGCTGAGCGTGGTGGAACACGCTTGTAATCCCAGTACTTGGAAGGCTGAGACAGGAGGATCGCAGGTTCGTGGACAGCCTCAGCTACTTAGCAAGGCCCTCTGCAACTTCGTGAGACCCTATTTCAAAATAAAGAATAAAAATAGGGCTGGGGGTGTAATTCAGAGGTAGAATGTCCCTGGGTTCAATCCCTAGTACTGCAAAAAAAAATTCTCTAATGTAGCCAGGTGTGGTGGTGTAGGCCTGTGATCCCAGTAGTTGGGAGGCTGAGACAACAGGATTGTAGGCTCAAGGTCAGCCTTAGCAACTCAGTGAGACCTTGTCTCAAAAAAAAAAAAGAGGGGAGGGCTGGGGTGGTATGTAGTTTGGGATTATCCACAACCACTATTCTGTTTCCTTTTTGTGAAAGATAAATGGATACAATTAGTTGTAGGGACAGAAATAGGGAACATGAGCTTCCGTGGTTTCCCTGTCAGTCCCAGTCCTGGGATCCTCTGACATGTTTTGAAGATACCCATTAAGACTAGCTTCCTGAATCCATTCCCTTACCATGTTAAAATAATTATAGTCTCTGGGCCACTGGGTGATGCAAACAGGGAGCTGACCTCTCCTATGAAACCTCCCCAGGATCCCCTTACATTGTCCTCATCACGCTGATGTGGCCCATGTACCTTGGGTGATTGGAAGAGGACACAAGAGGAGAGAAATGACCCAAGGAACCACATTCTCCACCCACTTAGCCTAAAGTTCCTAGTCTTTACCAAATGTACTATTTGAAATTATGCCATAAAGTTTCCCTTATCCATTATTATTCTTTAATCCATTCTCCTTCACCTTTATTTCAAAAGTAGCTGATATATAAAAGCCATATATAAAAACCTTCAGCACTTACAGAAGTTTGAGACTCAACTAACCCTCTCCAAGCAGGCTTTTATCACAGAGACCCTTGAAAACAGATTTGTAAACAAGGCCAGGGCTCATTCCGGCTTCTCATTCCTTTTCCTCAGGCTTTGGGGTCATTTTATTCCTCATTTAGAGTCTTTTCTATCCAGGGTACCTGAACATTTGTCTTTGATATCTGGGTATTGGTTACTGGTATCTGGAATTTTTCTCTCCTCTCCTTTCCTTTTCTCTTTTCCTTTTTGTGGTGCCAGGGATCAAATCCAAGGCCTTGCACATGTTAAGCACACACTCTACCACTGAGCTACATATACCCCCAGCTTCAGTATCTGGTTATTTATCAATGCTTGGGGGAGATTCTTGGGTAGCCTAGTTTTGAACCTGAGTTCTTGGGCTTAGGGTTTACTTACTTGGACCTGTTGAAGATCTGATAGGCAGAGTTGATGGTACCGTTGCCAGCCATTACTCTGCAGCAGAAATCAGTTTGTTGTTCTGGGTGGCCTCTTGCTCAAAAGCCTCATACATTTCTTTGTGAAACAGAGAACACTGGACTCAGGCTGGAGGATCTAGTGAGCATGCAACAAGGTTACAGTTCTTATGAAGAAAACGGAAGCTCTAGTTTAGAGCCTTTGGTCTAAAGCTGTTGGTCTCTAGGGACAACAGTGAATTGTCTTCCAAAAATTTGGAAATGGATTTGGTCACCCTCCTCTAAGAGTTAAACTTTAAGATGAACAAATGATGTCTAGAGCAGAAAAGTAAAAAAGAAGAAAGCTTGTATTAAAGAGATAAAAAATGGCTCCCATCCTTGGAAACTCTATGTGATAGAACCTAATAGACCAGTCATGGAAGAAGAAATGAGTATCACAGTAAACAGTGATGCTCAAAGTTACACTTCTTACTGTAAATCTACTCACTTTCACTGTGCTGTTCTATACCAGTCTCTATAACTTAGCCAATGTGAGTTTTCCCCAAAAGAGAGATCTGATTTTATACTAAAGAAATCAGACTTTGAGCCAGAGAATCTGAAATCCACATTCTTGGCTGGGGTGTATTCAGCTTTTCTCAGAACCCTTCCCCAAACAGAGGTCTCACTCAGCCCACTGTTGGTATG
This sequence comes from Glis glis, assembly GCA_004027185.1. Lineage (NCBI taxonomy): Eukaryota > Metazoa > Chordata > Mammalia > Rodentia > Gliridae > Glis > Glis glis. Next base: position 31,203 of record PVJS01019437.1, on the reverse strand, counting down.
TGCTTTAGACACAGTGAGTGTGAGTCACCTTTAACAGGGTGGTCAATAGCTGCTGGGTATCAGCTGGGCTGCCATAGTTGCCAGGTTACTCCCAAACAATGTCTAACACACCGAAGTTATACTTCCTTAGAAACTGTATGGCTGACTAAAGGAGGGTCTAAAGCAGTTCTCAGAAGTGAACACCAGGTTGGATAATCTAGAATTAACAAATTGTAATGATCTTATTGGCAGTGATTAACTTTAGTCTTTCTCTCCCTTCCTTCCTTCCTTCCTTCCTTCCTTCCTTCCTTCCTTCCTTCTTCCTTCTTTCTCTCCTTTTTGTGGTACTGGGGATTGAACCCAGGGGAATTTTACCTCCAAGCTATACCCCCAGCCTTTTTATTTTTTTGAAACAAGGTCTCACTACGTTTCTGAGAGTCTTGCTATGCTGCTGAGGCTGTCCTTGAACCTGTGATCTTTCTGTCTCAGCCTCCCCAATACAGGGATTATAGGCTCGTGCCACCACGCCCTTTCATGGGCATAATTCTCTCCTGGGACACTCTGGGGGGAATAGGGGAAAACAAGAGTGGCCCAAACTCCTGGATACTCTTCCTTGTTGTTGACCTCCTCACTACTTGCCTGGATACACATCCAGTTATTCAATCATATATTCAACATCATCAGGGTGTAGTGATGAATAAAATAGTTTTTATCTTAGAGGATCTCATATAAAGAAAGGCATAGACAAGTAAAGAGGCAATTAAAATACGTGGAAGAGCTATGATGGAGGAAGGACAGGCTTCACGGAGAGCTGGTCAGAGGATAGTTCAAGGAGACCTAAATTGAGGTCTGAGGCTCAGTGGCTACCCTCTTCAGAGACACTCAGAGCTCTTAGAGTTCAGAAAAGACTGAATAATCTGTAAGTGATTTATCCATGAGTACAAAGTCTTACCTTGGATTCAGAAGTTCCAGCCGCCAACAGGGTTTTTGGTTCTGTGTTGACAGAGATAAAAAGATACAAATATAAAGAAATTTCACTGACAAGGAAATGCCATCTGGGAGTCAGTCCTTCACCCTCATGCCTGGCCTTGTGTTGGAGCAGCGCTCTCTGTTCTCTGTAGAGCAAGGTGCCTTCTTCATGGGTAGCTCCAGGGAACATTATCAAGATTCATTAAACAGATTCTTATTCCCAACTATGCCAGTGGCTTGATGGGTCCTGATGTAGCGGAGAGCTTCCAGGGAAGAAAAGGCAGGGCATCCCTGGTAGGATGGGTACTATGTCCCCATAGTACTGACAGTAGGTGGGCTGGAGTTGCTGAGGTACACAAGCTCATAAAGCTGTAAATCTGACTCTCTTAAAAGAAAGAGCTTAGAACAGGGACCATGGACAAATCTACCATTAACTGAATTCCTTTTAAATGCCAAGCACGTTGCCTGCATTGCTCCTATAACCCTTACAGTCCCACATGACAGGAACTATTCATTGCATTGACCCTTAAGTGATATTCAGGGAGATTAAGCAACTTGTCCAAGATCACCCAGCTAGTAAGATGTCAGATTCAGGATTCAAACCGAACTTATTTTTATTTTCTTTTTGTGGTACTGGGGATTGAACCCAGGGGTGTTCTACCTTCAAGCTACACTCCCAGCCCTACTTTATTTTTTATCTTGAAACAGGGTCTCACTACATTGTTGAAGGCCTTGCTAAGTTGCTAAGGCTGGCCTTGAACCCACGATTCTCCTGTCTCAGCCTCCCAAGTACTGGGATTATAGGCATGCACCACCACCCCTGGCGCAAACCTAACTTCTTTATGCCATGATGTTGCCTAGCAGATACTAATGTCCTGCAAGCTGGACCATAAAACCTACCCGTTGGATTCCCAACAGAACAAAAGTGTCAACTATCTGATAAATGTGTCAGGCACTCTTGGGTTTTGTAGGTCAGGGAAAGCTTTTAACCCCTCTGTGACTCAGTTTTCTCAACTTTTGAATGTTGTTAATATGTTGTGAGGTTACATAAAATGATAAATAAAAAACATCTAGAAAAGTGCCTAGCACAAAAATTGTCACTCAATGAACATGCTAAGCATTTAACTGGCACAAGGAACATTCTGGTTAAATTGGTAGCCATTGGTAACCATTTGGTTAATAGATAGGTATGGGGCCATATTGCAACCTGGCAAACTCCAGGGGAAACTACTCATCACTATTAATCACTTGTGGATGGCACCTGCTGGAACACATGGGGCATAACACTGAGGATCTGGTGAGGAAATGTTCCAGACAATGGCAGTAACCTGCCTCTCCTGAGGAGACGCAGGAGTGATTGTGGAAGGCGCCCAAAGGCTAAGCATTCTGGTTTCAGTGACTCTTGGGGAACCTCTGAAAGGCTCATATGAAAACCTCCAGCCCAGAACTCACGAGTTCTTAAGGCCATTATGCTAGTACAGAGGGTCTTATCATCCCAATAGATGGTTTTGATCTGGGTTTTGGTCATGCTAGTGAAGTCATAGATGTGTGTGCAGAGGCAAGGGTCCCAGGATGACATTAGTTCCAGGCGGTAAAGTAACAGAAGATTTCAGTTGTTGTACCTCAATGGTAGAGAAGAGCTGAGCCCCCCTGCCTCAGGGTACCTTGGCACCCCTAACCCTCACATTGGACACTTACCCAGCTACAGCAGGAGAGACAGCTATAAAGGAGAAAAGAGGCCATGGTCATATTTTTCCTGGTTGGTGTAGAATTGGGTAGTAAGTGGTGGGTGGGGGGCAATGATCTCTCCTCCATAAATCTTTTCTTACGTAGGCTCCTGTGTGATGCTTTTGAAGAAGGTGACGAATGAAGGTATCAGCTACCTGGAAGCTCAGATGAGGGTGTGCAGCTCAGGAACCAGGAAGATTTGTTCTTATTCTTTCAACAAACCCATATTAAGTACTAGGTTCTAGAGATAAAAAGAAAAACTAGACAGAGTACATACACTTAAAAAGCCCACAACCTTGTCAGGCATGGTGGTGCATGCCTGTAATCCCAGTATTTGGAAGGCTGAGACAAGAGGATTGCAGGTTTGAGGATGGCCTCAGCAAGGTGGTGAGACTTTCAACAACCTAGCAAGACCCTGTTTCAAAACAAAAATTAAAAAGGGCTGGGGGTGTAGCTCAGAGGTAGAATACCCCTGGATTCAATCCTTAGTAATACACACACACACACACACACACACACACACACACACACACACTCAAAGCCCACAATCTGGCAAGGAAGTCAAAACTGTGAGCACATATGCACTGTGATGTGGCAAGTGATAAGATTGAGTCACAAACTGAGTGTGATGGAAAACAAAAGTCAGGAAAGACTTCCAAGAGAGCTGACGTTTGGACTGGGCCCTTCCCCTGGTAGTTTCTTCACTCTGAGAGCTGGGATTCACCTTTACTAGACCCAACTTCACTCTCCTTTTCTACTCAGATGTTGCTTGTAAATTGCATTCCTTCCCAAGCCACCCAACCACACTCTGGATGGACTGTTGTGCCCAGCCCAGTGATCACTCTCCTTAGGCTCCTGTCCAGTTTGGTTATCTTCTCTGGGGAATAGGTAAGCCCCGGGGAGCTGCATTAATTATTTAAGGCCTTTATGACTCCCTTCCCAACCACTCAAACTTACCCCTTGAGGACTATATCCAGAAAAGTATTTGACTTCTTCATTTCTTTCACTAAGTAGTTGATTAATCTTTGATGAAGTATGCGTGATTCCCTGTTCTGCGGCTGGCACTTAAGAGGGATCACAGAACACTGGAAATGGAGGGGCTGGCCCAAGTCTTCTGTCATTTTATATGGGGAAAATGGCTTTGTCCTGGTCAGCCAAGATTATCCCCTTCGCCTCTCAGAGGAAGCCCTCAGGTGCTCAGAAGGCCCTTCCTTCCTTCCCCACTGTATTATGAACCCAAGAGCCTGCAGGAGAGAGATGAGGGTGATCCAAGTCTTGGGGCACAGAGAGTAGAAGAGGAGACAGTTGGTGAATGGAGGAGAAAAAGCAGGTGCTCTGATAGCTCCACTCAGCTCCCCTGGGGAAGACTCACCAGCAAAACCCAGCCATCTGCCTACTTCAATAGGAAGTCCTAAATGCCTGTTCCAGCTCTGAATGGGTACTCAACAGCTTCTTATAGGTTGCATTGCACGCCCTCCCACCTTGCATCTGGTTCCCTCCCAGGCAAATTGTGAGATCAGGAATAAAGGGTTAGGGGTGGCATGGGATTCTCTTTCACCCTCTCAGTCTTATCAGTGATTATCAACACAAGGACACAATGGAGATTCCATGAGCATACTATAAAAGGCTGTTGACTAAATGTACATTTAAGGAAATGGCATATCTGGTACATATTTGAGGCTGACTTAGGGTCCAAGATCAATGAAAGTCAAAGTAGGCATCACATGTCAAAACTGAACTGCCAGCTCTCAGGGCAGGAGTATGGCCAATGGGAGCCAGGCAGGTCACCCCTGTCCAGGCACCAACTCCATGATTCCATTACAGCAATAGAGTGATAAAATCAGTGTAAACCCAGGAGATCTGGTCTGTTCTTAATTACTCTGTTCTTTCACCTTTCCAGAATTCGATTATCAGAGGAAGCAAAGGATTGATACAGAGTTAGAGAGTCAGAGAGGTGGCCCCCAGCAATGCCTCCCGTGTGTTAAGATCTGAGCACTGGAAAAGCCTTGAGGGGAAGCTTGGGGGGCAACATCCTCTATTATCTATCCATAAGTGCTTGCCGCTCACATTCTTTGGTATATAGGTCTAGTGTTTTCTCAGTTGTAAGGGACTATTCAAAGCAGGTTTTTTATCACACATAATTGTACATATTGATGGGGTACATTATGGGGTTTTTATACTTTTATTGGTGCATTATAGTCTTACGTCATAATGTAGTTCATAGTGATAGTGACATACATGCACACAGCACTTGGTGGGATTTCTTCCGGCTCCCTCCCCACTCTCCCCTTCCCCATAAAAGATATTGAGATTGACATTGGTATTCTCTCATGGATACATGACATTAGTGGAAGTGTTTACTTCATTAATTCCTCTCCCCATCCCCACCATCCCCTAGACCACCTCCCTGGCTCCATTGGGGTTTCTCCTCCATTATCTAAAGTCCCTCTTGTATCACAATTACTCCCTACCTTCTGCATATGAGAGAAAACATATGATTTTTTTTAAAACCGGGGATTGAACTCAGGGTTGTTCTACCTTCAAGCTACACTCCCAGACCTTTTAATTTAGAAATAGGATCTCACTAAGTTGCTGAGGATCTTGCTAAGTTGCTGGCCTCAAACCTGTGACAATCTTGTCTCAGCCTCCCAAGCACTGGGATTATAGGTGTGTGCCACCACGCCCATCCAGTTATGTTTTGATGTGTATATGTTGTGTAATGATCAATAATGATCAATAATACAGTTATTTCTCTTAACTGTAACTTAGTATCCATTGACCATCCTCTTCCCCTCCTCTCTCTACCCTCCCCAACCTGATAACCACTATTCCACTCTCAACTTTTATGAGATCAACTTTTTTAGTTTCCACATGTTAGTGAGATCATTCTGGTCTTTCTGTACTTCGTCTATTTCATTTAACATAATGTCCTTCAGGTTCATCTATATTGTCACAAATGACAGTATTTTATCCTTTTTATGACTGAATAGTACTCCATTGTGTCTTTATACCATGTTTCCTTTATCTACTATGTATATGTATATGTATATGTATATGTATATGTATATGTATATATGTACATACGTACTGGGGATTGAACACAGGGGCATTCTATCTCTGAGCTAGATGCCCAGCCCTTTTTATTTTTAATTTTGAAATAGGGTATTGCTAAGTTGATAAGGCTGACCTGGAACTTGAGATCCTCCTGTCTCAGTCTCCCAAGTACTGGGATTACAGGTGTGTGCTGCTATACCTGGCTATCCACATGATATTAAATGAACACTCTAGTTCATTTAATCTCTGGGCTATTGTGAGTGGTGCTGCAATGAACAATGGGAGTGTAGATGCCTCTGACATATTGATTTCTTTTCCTTTAGATATATACACAGTAGTGGGGTTGCTGGGTCATGTGGTCCTTCTGTTTTTAAGAACCTTCCATTCTGTTTTCCATAATACCTGCACTAATTTAAATTTCTACTCATAGTGTGTCAGGGTTCTGTTTCCCCCACATCCTCATCAACACTTATCTTTTGTCTTTTTTTTAATAATAGCTTTTCGCAATGGGGTAAGGTAGTATGTCATTGTGGCTTTGATTTGCATTTTGCTAATGGCTGATGATATTGAACACTTCTTCATATAACTGTTGGCCATTTGAATGTCTTTGCAAAGAAGTCTCTTCATATTTCCATCCTTCTTCCTTTCTGGGTCACATATCTGCCTATGACCCCCTCCTCTACGGAGATTCTGGTGCTGCCATATTCTGAGATTTAGTCTAGTTGCCACCACATATCAGTGCCTTCCAATCCCCAAGCCCTACTTAGATCATCTGAAAATTAGGCTAAGTATGACCTGGTACCTCACAAGCCATGATTAACTATGTGCATGAAAGTATTGTTTACAGGTTAGGATAAAAATGATTTTTCTTAGAAGGAAAGATTGGAAGAGAAGTAGGAAAACAGTTTATCCTAAAATTAAGGTGCCTGCCCCCAGAAGTAGCCTTAGGCCTACTTCTGGGTTGGAGGGGTCCATGCTATGGGCACCATTCTTTAGAGAAAGAGTTGGCACACTTTTCTTTTCTGTAAAGGGCTAGATAGAAGATATCTTAGGCTTTGCAGTCCATACTGTCTCTGTCTCAACTTCTCAACTTTGCCATTATAGAGAGAAAACAGCCACAGGCAATATGTGTTTTGATACAATTTTATTTATAAAAACAGACAGTGGGTTGGGTTTGTCACATGGGCCATAAGTTGTTGATTCCTGCTTTACAGGGTTCCACTCTGGTACACTTCCAGCTGCGCCCTTCTGATCAGGTGAGGAGATTTTGGGGCTGGGAGCAGCTCCACCCAGAGCTCACATGCCTCCTTTTCTAAGATTCAGGCACCCAGGATCCCTGCCTCAATAGCAGAGATGGCTGCTTGCGACGGACCAGCTCAGCCGGAAAACTGAGACCGATGGGACAGGAGTCTCGGGATGGTGGGCAAGGAGTCGGCGATGAGTGACAAACAGACACAGACAACTCAAGGAAGTTGCATCTGAGTGAATTTTGCAAAGCTTCAGGCAAGGATTTTATACACAATGATTAAGGAAACAAAATACATCATCAGCTGATCATTGTTTATGCCTACGGTTTATACAATCTAAATAATTTCTTAATGATTTCTAAAAAATAACAATGCAAAGCTATAAGAGCAAATAATCGTCAGAGCATACGTCTTGTTTTGCATAATGCTGTGGGCAGCTGCTAAACGCAGTTTTGGCACCTAGACTATCTATGATGGGAATTGAGGTTATGGCTACAGGGCAAGAGTTTAATGTTTAACCTAGTGCCTGTTATTGCTTTCTTATTTTAAACTTCTATAATTCTCTTTGTTCCAAATTTCTAAATCTCTTTCAAACCATCCCTAAAACCATTTCCATGAAGTTTCCACAAAAAGTTCTTCCTGTTGTAACCCATCCACAACTGCCCTTCTGGGCTAATCCAAAAATAGCTTTTAAGAGCGCGGGAGCGTTCAGGGCCAAAGTCACATTCGTCATGACTTTGTTTTCCTGAGAAAGATCCGCCTATTTTTCTCATAAGGCACAGTTGATGATTTGGAACAAAACACTGCGCTCACTGAGCCATACCTGTTAAAGATTAAGAGAATCATTGACAAGAAGATTATAGCAAAGAGAGAACAGCCAAGAACACAGAGGATCTTGCCAGGCCACCTTTTTCTATGGGCATACTTCCTTGAAGCTTTTGCCACGTCATGCGCAAACTCACGCAAACTCACGCAGACTCCGTAGGAGGCAGGGCCGTGGCAGCTGCTGCCCACTTTCAGGGCCAACAGAGGCCTTTTCCCTGGGCCATCACCACAGAGAGTGGAACGCATGCTGATGCACACATGCCTACCCCAGAGGAGGCTCTTCGTGTGTGTGTGTGTGTGTGCGTGTGTGTGCGTGTATTGAGGGGTAAGGTGGGGGTGTAGACAAAGCTTGACTGCAAAGCTTGAGATGTCCACAAGTATGCACATGAGTCCCTTGCCTTGTGAGACATAGCTCAAGGTGAGAACAGAAGCGGGTTGTCTGAGCCAGGAGCTGAGGGCAGTATTGCCACATTCTGGTGTGGAATTTCACAGAGTCTGAGAAATTTAAATTCAAACTTGATCTTCTAGGTTGTTGTGAAGTCATATTCATTCATGTAGGAATGTAAAACATACGTTAACAATATGTTAGCTCTTTTTAGTATTCAAACCTCTGATGGGCAGGCCCACATTTGTACTGTAGCCCCGGGCCCCACAAACAGTAGGGGAGGACAGCCTGATACCACAGCATCAAGGTCTGCATGCAAGGCCACACTTGCTGGAGAAAAATGATGTTTTTCACTATGCTTCAGGGCAACAAGTCAGCAACTGCAGGAAAACAAATCCAGGGCCAATCCAAAGTCTGAGATAAAGTTAGGAAGACTTTCCAAGGTCTGAGATAAAGTCAGGAAAGGCTTGGGAGACAAGATCTGGACACCAGCCTGCCAAGGGGAATCCCATACAAGAATTCCTATAGAGGAAGCAGGCAACAGGCAGCAAGGTCACCTTGCCTGCTCCATTTTCAGTGAAACCTGGACCCAAAAAGAAGAATATTTTAAAGCCTAATTCAGTATCCTGAGGCCTGAATCATGTTATTAGACCGTGGTTGCTCGGAGCTAGAAGTTGCCACCCAATCATCTAGCCAGCATTTTTCAAAGGGTTCTGGACCCTTCTCCAGGACAGCTGGTCCTCATCAATTGTCTGTCTGTGGTGAGCCCCAGCCCCCTGATTCTTCACCACCTGCCTTAGAACCATTGGGCCTCTGCACTGATGGCTGCTCAGCAACAGCCTTCACCTGCACAGGAGGATACACAATGCACCTGGGGATCCTGGGCCCCGGGATGGAGCAGCAGCAAAGCTACCAGCCTTCAAGGTGGACTAGGGCGAGAGAATATCAATAATGACCTCAGGACTTCCCAACTGTCTAGACTAAGTAGGATCAACTGCAGGGGTTGAGGGGATGGGGGGTGTTAGGTAATGCCTGAGATTGGAGTTCTCATCAGCCCAGTGAATTGAGGGCATGGGATCAAATATCTTCCTATTTAGAAAATTAAAACAGGCTGATTTTTTTGTAAACAAAAACTGTGGTGATGTCAATGTAAATAAACCCCTTAGCTCAATAAATGGTAACCAAAATTATTATTCTTGTTATCCTAAGAGTCTATGGGAAGCCTACAAAAAAGACAGAACTGTTCTAAATGAGAAAACATGGCAGAGATGTAAAAGGAGCATGAGCAAAGACTGTCTAAATCTGTGACGGTGCCCCTCCTTCCCTCCTCTCCTGTGCCCTGTTCTGCACAGGAGCTCTCTGTCTGCTCCCAGCCCCAGCCCCGGACACTGTTACCTTCACAGGGAGCCAAGGTTTCTCTTGGCAGCTTGGACAAGGGGGTAGGGGCCCTGGAGGCAAGATTTGCCAGAGAAGTCATCCATGTCGATTGACCAGAACATGATCCCTCCAAGCTTTAAATTCTTTAGAAATTTAACCTGCAGAAGGCATAGAGGGACATAAACAGATTAGGGTTAGATGAGGGTTTGAGCTTAGAATGCACAGCAGACTGATTGGTTTCGTGGAGTTAGAGGCCCTCTGAAGGAAGGGTGACTCAGCGAGAGAAATAGAGGACTGCTCACTGTTAACCAGCGCTCACTTTGACTCCAGTCACCACACTCCAGGTCTAGCATTCTTGGAGACTGAAAACTCTCCAGGATAAGAGTAGAAACTAGGAAGCCCTTAGCAAGACAAATGGCCCAAGGCTGTAAGTTACACCCATACCTCCTTCCTGCCCTAACCCTGGGAGGCAAACAAATGTGTCCCTCAGAGCTAAGGACTGGTAAGCTCGGAAATCTGGAGCCTCCTTGATAGGCAACCCAACCATGAGAAGGACTGAAGGCTTTGTCCTGAGATTCCACAAGGTAGCTTGTTATAGTTTGAATGTAAAATGTCTCCCGGACCTCATGCTCAGGAGGCACCATATTCAGAGGTGGGTCCCTGGGGGTGTGGCTGGGTAGTGTGTGTGTATTTGTGTGCATGTAAGCATGCCTGTGTTTGTGTATGTGTGTGTGTCTCCTGTCCTGGCTCCACCCAGCTGCAGATTCTGGCTCCAACCCTCTCTCTGACCCTTTTGCTCTCTTTCTCTTCTCCACCACCATGCCCTAAGGACCGATCGCCCCTAAGCAGGCATAAAATGGACTATATATATGGACTGAAATCTCCAGATCTGCAAGCAAATACATCTCCCTTCCTCTAAGTTGTGTGTGTGTGTGTGTGTGTGTGTGTGTGTGTGTGTCTTTCTGTCTGCCTGAAGTTTGGATCATAGTGGTGAGAATGCTGACTGAAACAGAAACCCCTCGAAGTAGGCACTAAGGTCTCCATCATCCCCTCTCCCTTCTCCTCGTTCCTCCCTTTTCTCCACGCCTCACTTTTTCACTGATTTTCAATTTTTTTCTTGCATCCTTTCCACCTCTCCTACCTGCACCACAGGTGCTCACAGGTGTGGCTTAGGGCTACTACTAGTCTTGGGCTGCAGAGGGCACTGGATCCCATCCTAAAGTCTGGGGCCCCAGAAGCTTCTCCCTTTCAACATAGAGTATTGAGGCACTTTGCCACACACACATTCCCCACCCTAAGGAGCACCTCCCTGTCCCAAAGCCTCTTGCCCACCTACCTTGGTCTCAATACTTTCCACGTCCTCATAGCCGATCCACTGGTTGCCCTTGACTGCATAGGGAACCTGCTGATCCTGGAGCCTTGTGACTGTGGCTCCTTGCAGGAACTGGCAGATCTGGTAGGAGAAGGGGGAACGACGTCAGTAACAGGTCTTGAAACTGAATGAGGTAGACAGGGCAGGTCAGCCATTAGGAGCTTAGGAAAACATCATCATCCCAGGGCTCAGACAGTAAGAGAAATGGCCCCACACATCAAACAGAATGGGTGATCCAAGGTGAGCCACTGGGAACTGCCTGTGCTAAGGCCTCATCTGGAGGAGTCACAAGGAAGTCGGAAAATACTCGAGCTCCAGATCAGACCCTAGAGCTGACCAACAGATCTTCCCATACCTTCATGTGAAAACAAAATGGAAACAATAATGATGCTTTACAGTATTGTTGTTAAGATCAAATGAACTGATATACATTAATTTTAAAAAAATAGTAGAATGCTCAACAAATGTGAAGTATTATGATGACCATCACCATCATTCCTCACCTTGCAGCTAATTCCCACTTCAATTCCATTACGTCCCCTCTGTTCCCTCCCATTCCCAATATTCTTTGTTCGGGGATCTCCTGCGGGGCCCTTTACTCGGTGCCAGGAAAGGGCCCGGTGAACTAGCAGAGGCCTGCTCTAGAGTACCGGGCCTCTTCCACGTGGCAGCGATTCAGCAATTCAGCGATTCAGCATATCAATAGCAAAGATGGCGCTGGCAGACCCGCCCCACCGAGCCTCAAGAGGGCTATAATAGGTTATAGGGGGCGTATGACCCGACCCGTCACGTGCCATGGGGCCACACCCTACTGCCCGGGGATTCCTTTATGGGCTTCACTTTAAAACTGCCCTGTCTTCCTAAATAAACGAGATTTGCTCGACATATTCTCCCGGCTCGTGGTGAGTGCTTCTCGAGCCGTCGGCGCTCACTTTTCCCTGTCAGTCCGCGTCACTCTCGGGCGGGACCCGAGAATCTCCCTTTTATCCTTAGCTGCTTTCTCTTTCTGCTGGCTAAGTAAGAGCTACTAAAAAAGATAGATCTTCAGTGAACAAATGCATTTCAACATCTCATAGAAAATTCATTTGGATGGTCTATTCTTTTTGATGATCTATACTCATGCTTATCTCAATAAAGGCAGAAAATAAAAGTTAAATACTTAAGCAAATATTAATTTGTCAAAATCATAATGACCTAAGGTGACAAACTGAACAATCAAATTAAACTTTCTGTAAGGTGTGGGAGTGCATACCCAGTGGCCCATGGTAAACCCTATCAGCTGATTGCAAACAATGACCTTTCTCCTCCATTATATTAAGCTGATAGCAATCAGCTGACCAACTTCAGTTGTCATTCCTATGAGCTGTTCAATCTCTGGGCAGAGTTTTCCTTCTTGAAACACCCACTTCTCTGAGTTCAGCATAGAACTGCATGGGTTCTTCCTGTCCTGCTTGGTGCTCCTTGTTAATTTCTTTAATGGGATCTTATTCCTCTGCACATCCTCAGGTGCAGGAGGTCCTCAGGTTTTGTCTTGGGCCCTATTCACTTCTCAGTGTGTGCTTTGGCTTCAAATACCATTTTTTGTGTGTGTGCTGATGACTTTCAAATCTACCTCTCTAGCACAAACTGACCTCCTGTGATCCAAACTCACATATTCAGCCACTTGCTTCTTACCTCTATGCTCATAGACATCTGGATATCCCACAGTCTCTTCAAACTCAGGATGTCTCAGGATCATCACTAATGCTACTCTGCTCCCTCTTCCGTCTTCTCTATCTCAGTCCATGGCAGTTCCATCTACTTGGTTGCCCAAGTCAAGAACCTAGAATGGCCTCTCAGTTTGATTTCCCAAACCCTCCTCCCCACCCCTTTCCTGGCTAGCTTCATCTCCTCTTCAGAGTTCAGCATATTTCACTTCTCTGGGAAGCATTGCCTGACTCTCTCCTCAAGTCAGAGTTAGGAGCTCTTCTATGTGTTCCAATAGTACTCTGCATTTCCCCCCTCACATTATCCAGGGTACTCTGTTACTGCCAGACTGAAGCTATAAGCCCTTCCCAGACATGCAGACAGCTGAGGGCCCAGGGAAGTGCCATGTACCTCGTAGTAGGCTAAGAAGCCCGCAGACTTGGTGATGGGGCCAGCAGCTCCAGGACCAGAGGCAGGGGCCCCGATGTTGGTGTCTGCAGAGGCCAGTGTGTAGGAGTGTCCATACGTAGGGATGCCCACGATCACCTTCTCTGCAGGCATCCCCTTATGAATCCAGTACCCCACAGCATATTCCTAGGAAAGGAAGGAAAACTGAGGCCTAGGGTGTGGGGAAAAAGATGCCAGGCCTTTCTTGGCCTTCATCCAAAACTCCCCACAGGTGATTCCTTGGTACCCCTTCACATATATGTGAATGTGGACAGTCCTACTGGCACCTGAATGTTTACTTTAATGCATCTAATGCTCTTCAGTATAAGAAACACATTCAGCTTTTTCTAAGTTTTGAAAGACAACTGTGGATAGTGAATCACAACATAAATCAGGCAAGGGACCCATGAGACATGAAATCAGGGTTGGCACCGTCTTTCTTTCCCCTTGGAGTCAACAGGCTATGGAATGTGTCTACAAGATGGCTCATAATACTTACTATTTGGGCGGCCAATAGACTCATGGTCTGTAAGGCCTCACAATGACCTGGGACCCAAGGGACAGGTTGGGAGACAAGAGGCTAGTTTTGAATATCCTGACCTCCAAAACAAAGTACGGGGTTATAGAAAATGAAGATATGCCTTCTCATCCTTAAAGATAGCCTAAAGAGAGGAAGGAGTGAAGGAGGCTGATGTGGCTCAGCCATGCAGAATTCTAGAAAGCCCCAAACTAGAAATCAGAAGACCCAGATGGTTTTATAACTTTAAATGTGAAAACCTGGAGATACACAACATAGAAAACATTTTTTTCTCCAACAATTTTAGGAATACACATCTATATGAATGCACCAGAACAACAACAACAAAGCTTTTTTTCCCCTAGATTTTCCATTTCCCACCACTTTTCAGGACCTTCAATGACCTTAATAGGTCATTGAATTTGTTGTACTTCTGCTTCTAAATCTGTGAAATGGAAGTAACGCTTCCTGCTCAGCCGACTTCACAGGGTTGTTTTGAAGATCCAGTGAGATAGAGAATATGGATGGACACAGAGGATGCAGGTTTTGTACACCTGTGAGGGTGCCAGAAAATGTATCAAAGATAGATAATCCAGAGAAGACTGGGTTAGGGGACATGCTGGGCCAGAGACAAAGTTTAGGGCACTTCAACAACCAGGTCTTCAAAATTTTTCAGGTGCCATTTTGGGGATGCCCGGTCAAAGCAGTTTTGCTATACTCACTGGCTCCTGGTGTTACCCCAGTCCTTCCTAGGTACACAGCTTCTCCTCAGTTCAGGAGAGAAGCAACTCTGGACTGCTGGATTTTCATCAGCCAGTGCCCCACTGTGATTCCTCTGTCCACTCACCATATTAAAGTAGGAGCTTGTCCCTGTGTCCAGCTGCCCCTTTCTCAGAGGGCTGTTGTGGCCAGTGACGAGGGGTTTTTCCCAAGACCCGTGGAAGTCAAAAGACAGGAGGTTGATGAAATCCAGCTCTCTAAAATGCCAAAAGCAGAGGAAGAGATTCTGCCATGAGCAGTGGTAGGAAAAAAAATTATATGCAATTGTTTTGTGCTTTGAAGGCTGTTAGAAGGATGGAAATCCACCATTAAAAGTCATACCTGGCTAAACAATGCAGGGTTAGGAAAATGACTTTCCCTCTCTTCCCTCAACATACTGAAATGTGTTGTTTTCATGGACCAGGATGAAGGCAGAGGGGTAGGGAGGTGCTCTAAAGTACTCACTCTGCCAGTTTCTTGATCTGATAGCTGTTATCAATCATTTGCCTTCCCGCAGACACGCCTGCAGTCAAGAGAAGCTTCGGTTTGGTAGATTTTACAGCATCCCCCTGAAAGGCCTCTGCTAATTCCTATGAAAAACAGGAAACAAGATATTACATTCCCCCACCCAGAGTACAGTGCTAAGCTTCTTACCTAGGATCAGTGAAGTCTCTAGAACTACATGAAATGAAAGAGATCAACCTTTTCCTCCCCATCCCACAGGGTGATGCCTGTGTCTGTATCTGCTCAGGAAATCTCCACATTAGGCAGGAGGGATACAGTCTCACTGTATCCAGGACAAGAACTATATGGGTTTCCTCCTGATAAATTTTCTGATCTGATAGTTCTTCTATGAGACTATCTCAGTACCCAGGAAGTTCTATGGCCCAAAGCTCCTTTACATAGATATTGCTTTGTTTGGGTGGTGTTCACTGCATAAGGTAGCTCTGTTATTTGATGTTGTCCCTGCCCTAAACTAGAAACAGGGGCTTTCCTCCCATCAGTGGGGGCTTTGGAAAGGCAGGCTAGGTGCCTTCCAACCAGTCCCAATCTCTTCCATTTTTGTCTCCCAGAATGGGCATGGATTCTGCATGTTAAAGGCAGCAAGCATTCCGTGGAGACTGGCTTACGTGAATCAGCACTGTGAAATGAGGGCTTTCTTTCAGATCTGGATAGATCCAGCTTACATCCAGTCCATCAAAGTTGTGACTCCTCAGAAGCAGGATGACAGAGTTAATGAATTCTATGCGTGACGCAGAAGAATCAACCATGGGGTGAAACCTGAGTAGAATCAATACAGGTGTATTTTGGATAGAACAAGCAATAGCCATAGCACAGCACATTATTTGCAGAAATGCTAAAATAGTTTTTCTTTCCCCAATATTTACTCACTATGTCTATCTAAACCCTTGACCCTTTTGGAATAGATGGGGAGAGGAAGGATTGTCAAGCCCCAAAACTGATCAGGTCAGGTAAAGGAAGATTGGGTTTGTTGCAGACTTTCCTGCTGGGGAATGAAGCTGCCTTTGACAAGGACCATCTCCTTGACTAAACTAGGCAGGCATCTCTGAGCCTTCTTCTCATCTAGACCTTGACCTTGGGCTTCCATGTCCATCTTTGCAGAATCTAGTTTTTAAAAGAATCCTGCTGTCAGTTTAATGAGAAATTCCTACCTCTGGTATCTGATCACCCTCAATATCTCACCCCCCACCATCTCTCAAGGGATATCTAATCACCATGGCCTGCCTTTAGCAAGAATCCTGTTGTGTCAGTTTAGTAAGAATCCCCACAGTCCTAGTGTTGTCTCTTAGCCAATTTTTCATCTACCATCCTGCCCTTTAACTATAAATCCCCACTTGCCTTTGTTGTATTAGGATTTGAACCCAGTACTATACTGAGGTCTCTTTTCCCTTATTGCAGCACTTCCTGAATAAAATTCATCCAGATCATTTAAATATTGTGTAGCTTTGCTTTTCTTTAACATCTCACACCCTTGGAAAAGCAGTTTGCTGTGTGGTGAGCTTAGGGCCAAGAGATCTGTGTTTGAATTTCAGATCAGGGTACTTTCCAGTCTGGCTGTGTCTATATTGGTACTGAGGATGCTAACCTTGCTACCAGTGCTTCAAAAGAAACCTATTTAGGAAAGCTGCATAAACAGAGCTGGAAGCCAGGTGCTGTGACACACACCTGTAATCCCAGTACTTGGGAGGCTGAGACAGGAGGATCACAGGTTCGAGGCCAAACTCAACAACTTAGTGAGACCCTGTTTCAAAATAAAAAATAAAAAGGGCTAGGAATATAGCTTGGAGGTAGAACATTTCTGGGTTCAATTTCTAGTACCAAAGAAAACAAACAAACAAAGAAACCAGAGCTGGACTACAGGGACTTCATATTCCCCAAGTAAGCAACACAGTCACAAATAGGCAACTTGGCTGTCTTCACCTCCAGGGCTGATGATGAAAAGTAGAGGACTCTGAAAGTAGCAGTGCCTCCAGGGCTTTCATCTGAACTAGAACTCTTAAGCTATGAAGTTGATTCTCAACTGCCTACACCAAGGACACCAATAGCATTTAAAATCAAAAGCTGGAGTGAGATATTGGTATTTTTCAATCCAGTATTGGTATTGGACATATCCTTTGAGTTGTGTTATTTCCCACCTTTCACAATACCCTCCACTCCCAGTAATACTTAGAGTCTAGAATTAATTTTGTTTCAGTCAATATTAAATTGATATTTGGTTCTTGTGGTATCTTACCTGCTCAGTGGAAGAGATAACAAAATAATAGTTTCTAGCTTTTCTCTTGAATTCGAAAATGCTTATAATGATTAGAGAAGTACCTGAACCTCCAATGCTAGGAAAGATAATAAAAATTTACTAATTGCTCTTCACAAGCATGTCTGTGCATCACATATAGTTAAATATTCTGCATAGCACCTGGCACAATGCCTGGCCTTTATCTAATAATAACAGTGATGATGATGATGATGATGATGATTGCAACCACTGTTGCAACCATTGAACCCTTATTGTATATCAGCACTACTAAACAATTTGCATTTCCTGCCATCACAATATCACCTTGAAGTAGATTCTATCATTTTCCTCATTGTATAGTAAACAACAACAATAAAACCGAAGCTTAGCCATGTTGAAGAACTTGCCTGAAGCCACACAGCTCGCATACAGCTTGCACATACTACTAACGGGAAATCCAAACCAATGAGTCTACCTCCAAAGCCCTACTTATAGCAAGCACTCAATGAATTATTTATTGAGCGAATGCATATAAAAACGAATGAGGACATTTCTAGTTGAAATTTAGGCAAATATTAGAGAGAAGATAGAATTTTAGAATTATAGAAGGGTTGTTGCCATGGAAACCCATGAATTGGGTTGGTGATGATGGTTGGGTTAATGCAGAATCAAATAATTTACATAGATGGATCTTTCTCTTTTCTTTTGGTGTGCAGAACCCTACATAGGTTTTAAAATATCCACTTTTTTTCTCTGCTTCCTCCAACTATAACCAAACTGACAAGCTATAGGAGGAAGTTGTTATAGTTTGCATTTCAAATGTCTCCCCAAAGTTCATGTGTTGAAAGGTTGTTCCCAATGCAGCAAGGTTCAGAGGCGGGACATGGCTGGAGGAGGCAGGTCATTGGGGTGTGGCCTAGGGGATTATATATGCCTGTGCCTCCCTCCACCATTTTCAGCTGTCATGATGTGAGAGCTGCATCCCTCCACTACATACCCTGCCAGCACTGCTGTTGCGGTTTAAGCTCAGCCAGCACTGTGTGCTGCACTGTGAATGCAGGATGGAAAAGAATTTCCAGGCATAGAAGTAGAGCTATAGAAATGTGAAATTATGAGAGTGAAGCCAAAGCTACAGTGAAGACGCCAGTAATTAAGAGATAGCAGGAACATCTGCTGAGGAAGGCTGCAAGCTGTGGGCAGTGGAGCCTGGCTAGAAGAGCAGCCACACCTGCTGCAACTGGCAAGGCCATAGGGGAGAGGCTGTCAAAGCCCATTGGAGATTGCACCTCATGACTGCATGCCTGGATGCCAGATGTACAACTACAGGATTCAGTACTTGCCCTGCTGTATGTTGTTAGTGCTTTGGTCCCATCCCTTCTTTCTATGCCCCTATTTCTCCCTTTTGGAATGCAAATGTTTGCACTGTGCCATTGTATGCTGGAAGCATGTATCTTGCTTTTTATTTTTACAGATGAAACTTTGCCTTGAGTCTCAGAGGAGATTTTGGACTTGGACTTTTGAGCAATGCTGGAACTGTTAAGACGATGGGGACTCTTGGAGGTGAACTGAATGCATTTTGCATTGTGAGATGGGCATGAGCTTTTGGAGGGCAGGGGAGGAATGTTATAGTTTGGATTTTAAAATGTCCCCAAAAGCTCATGTGTTGAAAGCATGTGTCCAGTGCAGCAAGGTTCAGAGGTAGGGCATGGCTGGAGGAGCAAGTCATTGGGGGTGTGGTCTTGGTTACTATATATTCCTGTGGGGAGATCTCTCTCTCTCTCTCTCTCTCTCTCTTCATCTCTCTCTTCCTCTCTCTCTGCTTTTCCACCATGCTGTGAAAACTATATCCCTCTGTCTTGGGCCCTGCCACCACCACTGTAATTTATTCCTCAGAACTGGCCCTATGGGCTGAAACCTCTGAAATCATGATAAACCTTTTCTCCTCTAAGTTGTTCTTGTTGGATATTTTGGTCATAATGGCAGGAAAGCTGACTAAAATAGTTGTACTATCAGACTTTCATGACAACTGAGACTCTGCTGAGCTTAAGATCTCTAGACCTTTTACAATGCTAGCACTTTAAAAAAATTAAAGAAGTAAAAATTCAAAATTATGTTAACTGTAGTTGATGATAAAAGTATGTTTTTTATCCTTCCATATTTGTGCTTCTTCAGCTCTTGATATAAATGGGATATCATTTTCATGTGAATAGAATACATCATTTCTAATGCATGCTCTGGAGTAATAGCTATTTTGTTTCCAAGCAGAGCAGACTTGGTTGTTTCCTCTGCTGTTCTGCTTGTTCTCAGGCCATCTGGCTGCATATCCATGACCCAGGACATTGTGGTCTACTGATTGCTGTAGGTCAAGGCTGGGCTTTTAAGTGGAAATAGCCACACAACTCACCCCATGAAGTAAATCAAACCCTCAAGTGATTTAAAAATTACATTTTTCAACTAAAACTATCTCCCCATAATCCATAAGGTGAAAAACCTTCATGTAAATAATTAAGAGTTTAATGAATGTTGCTCATGGTTCAGTTCCTCTCAGGCCTTAAGTGTGTGGGCTTGTGTTAAGCTCCTGCACAATCCCTTGCACAACACAGAAAACCTGGTGCTGTGCTTCTACCTGTGACAAAATTCAGATGCCCAAAGAAAGACCCCTCAATGCTTAGTATGATCTCTTCTCAGGAGGAGGAAAATGGTCATAATCAGAAATTGTGGAAGAGTGAACGAAATATAGAAATTGTGGTCTTACCCTTTGGAACCAAACACATATCCTCCAATAGACAAGAGAATTTTCAGTTTGGAATTCCTGGAATAGAAGAATAAACCAGTTATTTATTTTCTGGCTTTCAGGGAAAACTTTGCCTAACGGGTAGAATTCCCAATGTGGAGAATGTAGACAAACAGTGCCTGGCTGCCTAGCAGTGCCTTCACTGGAAGGCGCAAAGCTTTGGGGAGAACAGTCAGGATCAGTCATACCCGAAGAAATATGTATAAATGAATGAATGAGATAGTAGGTCTGAGGCCCAGTTTGGGAATAACTTTCCTCCCTCAGTGCCCACCCAGGATGCTCCCACCCCCATCCTGCTGACTTGGTTTTGAGACTGTTGATGGTCTGATATAATGTCTCAGCGTTCTTGTCCTTGATGATAATCTTGTTGTCACTGATGTCGGCGAATGAGTAGATGAGATGAGAGCACAGGAAAGGGTCGATGTTCTCAGGGGTGAATTTTCCTGGTTCCTGCCTGTCCTGGGACCAGTTGGTAAAATAGCAAACCAGTTTGTAGGAAGATCCTGGAGTAGAGTGAAGAGGATCAATGAGACCCCAGTGCTGTTGCCTTAGAGCCCAGAAACCTCCAAGTTTCTCCCCAAGACAGATTGGATTCTTTGCTCATTCAACCAGAGCGTCTGAGGGTCATTCACTCTGGATCTTCAAAGCTGTCTGGTTTGTGAGTTCCCATACCCCAGTTAAGAAATACATTGAGAGACAGAGATATCATTAATATGTAAAACACCCACAGAGCACTGGGATTCAATGTGTGTGGATGGATGAATAGCAGAGATAAGTAGAGAAACAGATTATACATGTGCTGTGTATGTGTGTATACATATTCACACACACATACAGACACTGAGGTTAGTGTGTGTCAAAGAAAGAGAGAGACAGAGACAGAGACCAGAGCTATGGATGCACAAAGATACATAGAACAAGCACTCAGAGTCATGAATATGTTACTGTCAGAATCCGAGACAATAAGCAATAGAAAAAGGAAGTTGCAGAGACAGAAACCAAACATCATAAATATAAGGATCCAACGCAGGAGACCTAAGTATTAGTGACCCATTGACTACCTACCTTCCTGAAGAAGCATCAAGACCACAAGACCTGTAATCAATAAATGAAAAGAGAAAGCTGTTGAGCCAAACTTGGTTCATCTACCCCAGAGGATAGCAGTGAGTATGTGGAGTGCCTACATACAAGATATACCCACATTTCCTCTGGGCTCTCAGGACACAGATGCTGTGGTCTTAATAGGGCCTTGAAGTCCCTTTTAAGGGACTTTAAGCATAATAACTGTTTCAGTTAGCTTTCTTTTATTGCCGTGACCAAATTACCCGACAAGAACAACTTAGAGGAGGAAGGGTTTACTTTGTTCACATGTTCAGAGGTTTAGTTCATGGTTGCCCAGCTCCAAGGCAGGAACATCATGGCAGCAGGATGAGGTGAAGGAAAGCTGCTCAACTCGTGGCAGCCAGAAACAGAGAGAGGAAGAGGGAGGTGGGAGGGGAGAGACCAGGGACAGAAATGGGTGGGGGGGGGAGAGAGAGAGAGAGAGAGAAAGAGGGCCTGGACAGTGACCTACATCCTCCAGCTACATCATACCCACCTATGGTTATCACAAAGTAAATCCATTCAAATTATTAATCCATCAATGGATTTATCCACTGATGAGATTAGAGACCTGATTCAATTATTTCATTTCTGAACATTTCTTCATTGCCAACACTTGAGGTTTTCTGAGGGGCCTTCCATGTCCAAACCACAGCAATAGCCATAGGCAGAAACATTTTCCAAACTAGAAATTCACTTATCCAACAAAGTTTTGCTGAATCACCTGCTCTGTGCCGATCATTGTCCAGAATATGAGGAAACTAAAATGAAGCTGATGCCTCGTCTACACTCTAGGAGTTCATCGTCAAGTCTGGACTTGAGCATAGGTAGGATGACTATCTAGTTTATTGTAAATCTACTTTATTGACTGTCTAGTTTATTGGTACCCTTTGGAGAGTAAAAAGGAGCATTAATACTTTCCCTGGGACAATTGCTTGGACCAGCTTGATCCTGAGAAAATTGAGAAGAATGGACATCCCATGTAAAAGCAACTAACTCTTAAAACAAGGCAAAGGTAATGGAGAAGTGTGAGTTGGCCCTGGCATGTTCTAAGCCCACACACCCAGCCTTTTCCCCACAGGATGCCTCCCTTGGGAGGACTAATAAGATCCATCTATTTTTAATTCATCCTCCTAAGGAGAAGGAAAGATCAAAATTGTGGGTCCTAAAAACTTCCCCCACTGGATAACACTCCCTAAAGTGCAGCCCCTGCAGCCTGGGGATGTTTTCCAGACTTCTTCACATAGGACACTTGGAGTCTGAACATGGAGAAAGGGACAATTAAAAGAAGAACAAACTTTGGAGGACACAGCTGCTGGAGCTGGTGCCTCCTCTGCAGAACTCAGGGGTGGGAAACAGGGCTCCAGGTTTCTCTTCTGTTAATCGCATTCTGTGTAGGCAGAGGGTGGAGTGGGCAGGAAGCTGCTCCTCTGTGCAATTACTGAGTGGTCAAAGAAATTCTGGTTATCGTATCCCCTGTCAGGTTAGTCTTCAGGCCCTTCTCCAAGGTGAGGCCTCCCTACAGGCTACCCTCACAAGGTCCCAGGACATAGGATTCAACAGGGAATGCAAAAGGCTCTTGCCAGTGGACACTCATGACTTGAGAGTATAAAACAAGGCAAAAGAGATATGAAAAGATACAATGAATGGCTTCTTTCCTCAATGGACATATCCCCCTTGTCCTGGTCAGCTTCCCTTGTTCACCTATAGTCCCAATTATTTAGTCTCATTCCTAACCTCATCCAAACTCTCAGCCACTGTAAAAGTCAGAGTTTTGGATCAGAACTTCAGAGATGAAAGGGGGATTTTAGAAAACATTTAATCCAACAAACCATTCTGCAGACGAGAAATGTCAGGCTCCCCCAATGTTCAAAAACACACTCAAAGCATAGTCCATGAAAGATGAGACTCCCAATACAATGGTCACACATCAAGAGACTAAGACAGCTTGCTTTTCCTGTCCTGAGCTCCAGTTCCAATGTAGGCAAGAGGCACCTCTGTGTAGACTTAGAACAGCCTGACAGTCCACAGAGCCTGGCCACTGCTGTTTTCTTGCCCACTCAGGAAAGACCAGATGGCTCCACCAGGACAGCGGCATTAACTTGATATTTTTGATACTGAGATTCACAGAGACTGGAGTCCCAGGAAAGGAGCAGGATCACGTCTTCCATAGGTCTGCATTACCCTTTCTCTCCTTGCTAACTTTCCTGTGAATTATCAGCCCCACGCTCACCTGCCCAGAGAGACTTCTGGCCCATGGTGGTAGCTTCTGTCTTCCGGTCCAGCTTCCCCTGGGGTTGAAGATGTGCTGCACCTTTTATGCTCTGATATTTCAACAGCCTGGCATGCCAGGAGAAAGCAAGGAGTACAGGAAATTCCAGGGACGTGTTCTGGTAAAACTGCCTTGTGAAACTTCCTGGTGATGAAGCCAAATTTGGGCAATACCAATACTGACAGAAAAAGCTGTGAACACAGCCAGTGAAAGGAGTCGTTCATGTAGTCTCACCTTAGAGGGACCAGTGTGTGTGAAAAGGGAAGGTTATACTTTGCCTCTACCTCCCCATAACATCCTCCAGTCCTGAAATCCTTCTCCCCACCATTCAGAATCTGTCTTAAGCTTTTCCTCACTTGTCTCTGCACTCCCATCACCCCTGGCCTGCTGGTGTTTGCTCATTTAATTAAACACTGCTTCTATCCAGCTGGTCTCACTCAGCAGCTCTTCTCCACCTGACACCTCCAAAGACACTTCTCTGTGAGGCCTTGACCACTTCTCCCCTGGCTGGGACTAGCTGGCTCCTTGGCTCATGGTGCATCCTAATTATTTTCTTATCTCCATTTTGTATTGTAAAGCATTGGTGTATATGTTCATCTCCCCCAACTTGACTATGCACTTCTTAAGTACTAGAACAATGTGAAATGAAAGACAAAACAAAGAAAAAACATATTCCACAAATGTTTATTAAAGATCTTCCAATAACTTGTTGGAATGGAACTGTAACTGATTCAAAGATTCAGATTCTCAAGGCTGAGAATATCTGGTCCTGGCCCTCTCTCTAGTCTCTCTTTATATAACTGGCTCTTTCTATGTCTCTTTCTCCATCTCTCTGTCTCTGTTGTCTCACTTTTATTAGTCCCAAGAGCCTTCTTTCAGGCTTGGAGTCTCTGGGATGTCATTTCCCACTTAACAAGTATGAATCAGTGTGGGAAACCTCTACATTGATCTCCAAAGCGGTTGTACTAGCTTGCAGTTCCATCAACAATGTAATAGGGTTCCAGTTTCCCCACATTCCACCAGCATTTATTATTATTTGTGTTCTTGATGATTGCCACCCTAACTGGAGTGTTCTTGATGATTGCCATCCTAACTCAGTGTAGTTTTGATTTGCATTTCCCTGATTGCTAAATAACCCAATTCTTCTTTTGAAAAGTGTCTATTTAGTTTGGTTGCCCATTTTTTTAATTGGGTTTTTTTTAGTGTTAAGCTTTTTAAGCTCTTTGTATATTCTAGATATTAGACCTTTGTCTGATGGGTAGGTGGTGAAGATCTTCTCCCATTCTGTAGACTCTCTCTGTAGAATCTTGATGGTTTCCTTTGATGTGCAAAAGCTTTTAAATTTAATGCTATCCCATTCCTTGATTCTTGTTTTAATTTCCTGAGGTTTGGGGGTCTTATTGAGGAAGTTTCTACCTGTACCTATATGTTGGAGTGCTGATCCTAAACCCTCTTCTAGCAGTTTCAAAGTTTCTGGTCTAATTTCTAGGTCTTTGAACCATATAGAGTTGAATTTTGTGCAGGGTGAGAGGATAGGGGTTATTTCCATTTTTCTACATATGGATAGCCAGTTCTCACAACAGCGTTTGTATTGGATGGGGTTCACTAGATTAACAGAATTCACAGAATGAGTATATTTGAAAAAGGGATTTATCAGATGGGCTTACAGTTTGAAGCAATGTAGTCCCAAGTTCTGACTGCACATGGAGAGTCGGAGGAACCAGTAGCTGGTCGAGTGGTCTAAGAGCTGGAGTCTTAGGATCGGAGCAACCACTAATTCAGTCCCAGTCCAAGATGTGAAGATCAGGAAGCTCTTCGGAGAAATGATGGTGAAGTTTCAGTTTGAAGGGCTGGAGGCCGACGATCTCAGACGAGAGCAGAAGATCAAGAAGCTCTTCAGAGAAATGGCGAAGTTCCACTTCTATGAGCCAGAGGCCGACGATCTCAGGCAAGAGCAGATGTGTTTTCTTCGGAAAGAGTCACGCAGTACTCTACGCGGCTTCTCCCTCTTTTATCTAAGTCCTGCACCTATCAGAATCCTGCTGCCTACATTCAGGGCAGGACTTTCTGTTTAATCTGCTGTTACACACCCAAAGTCACATGATCTTGGGTGTATCATGATCAGGTCAAGTTGACAAACTAGATTGACTATCACAAGTCCACCCCTTGTCAACTTGACTCCTAACCCTGTCTTTTTAAATCATATTAATCTTCAAATAAATACAATAACAATATCAAAAATCTCGCCTAACATGATAAAGCTATCGCACGTACAACCGGAAATGCACCAATCACTTCCCCTGAATAGGAGGCAGGGCTTTCTGAGTGATACTTATTCCTAATACTTAAGTATTGATATAAAGTCCATCAGTATTATATTACATAATAGAGAAATAAGGGAGGAGATAAGATAGAGATATCTGCTTAACATATATATATATATTATATACACACACAAACATATTCTTAACAGAATAACAAGAATATTTATAGCAATTACAATCCTCGTTTCTGTAACTGGTCTCATGGCTGTAGTTGGTACTTATAACTACCTTCTTCTACTACCCATTCTGTATTTCCTCTACCTTCAGCCAGCACTTTGGCAGGTCTTGGTTCTTTACCCGGAGGGGTGACCCACACCTTCATTCCTGGAGGGTCTGAGACATTTGCCATCCTGTCCAGATTAGGTTGTTGCAGTTTTCCATTGATTTTAATAACAGGACATAGCAATACTAGGAGACGCCCTAAGGGATCTCCTGCTTTCCAGGTATACTTTTCCTTACTCCCATTGTGGAGTAATAGTCCAATTTCCCCTTGGTAATCTGGATCAATAACCTCAGCCAGTACCATAACTCCATTCTTAGCCTGTTGACTCAAAAGCATGAGGAGCCCAAAGTGGCTAAGGGGAAGTCTTAACTTCCAGTTTAATGGAATCATTGTTGTGCCTCCTGGTGGAAGCATTCCTGCTTCTGGAACTAAGATCTGGAGGTCAGCAGAACATAAGGTTGCGGGGACAGGAAGCAAAAATTTTCCTAGTAGGTCATTAGGGGTAATGGTGAGTGGTACCATTCCCGTTTCCACCCCTTGATTCCTGGACCCGTGAATTCTGGCTATAGGGGAAACAGTACCATAGAGTGGACGCTGATTTAGAGAATATACAGCCTTCTGGAGAACCTTGCCCCAGCCTTGCAAAGTATTGCCACGTAGCTGATGCCGTAACTGAGCCTTCAAAAGGCCATTCCACCGTTCTATCAAACCAGCTGCTTCAGGATGGTGAGGAACATGGTAGGACCAGTGAATCCCATGAGCATGAGCCCATTGCCGCACTTCTTTGCTGCACTTTTTTTTTATGTTTGGAAAATTTTCTTATATTACTTCTCTGAATAGATTATGGATTCCTTTAGTTTCAGCTTCTAATCCCTCTTCTATGCCTATTATTCCTATGTTTGCTCTTTTAAGACTGGCTGAGATCTCTTCAATGTCCAATTCATGCTGTCGAATTGTTTTTTCTAATTTATATACTATGTGTTCATTTTTGGAGAGGTCATCTTCTAAGAGTGAGATTTTGTTTCCATGTGGTCTAGTCTATCGTTGATGGTCTGTATTGATGTCTACATTTCAATTATTGCATCCTTTACTTCCTTCAGAGCTTCTTTTTGATTCCTGCTAATTTGCTCCTTCATTTCTATCAGGCTGTCTCTGAATTCTTTTCAGAAATCCTGTATCATTTCCTCTGTTGAAGTTCTGAATTGTCCTTCTGGCAATCTTTGCACTTCTGAGTTGGCGGGTTCAGTTGTTGTGGGATTGTGGGGGCTCATTGTTTTTTTTTCTATTCTTCCTTTTCATGGTTTCAGGTTTCTTATGTTTATACCTTTGTTGCTGTTGATAGCTCTTCCTCTCTCACTCTATAGGTATCCTACGTCAAATCCCTCTCCCTTTATATTTTCTTATCCTGGGGGTAGATAATTGCTACCAGGTGAGCCTTAAAGGTGAGTGGCCTTTACTGAGTGGTTATTCTCACTTGCTCAGTATAATGTCCATTTGCAGGCCCAGTTCTTCGTCTTCTTCAGTGATTGGGACCCTTGCCTGGTGCCTCTCACTACCTGCACTTGGGACCAGTGCCATTGTTGCCCCTCTCTCTCAAGCGTGGGTCTCTGCGGTCTCCACTTGGACTGTCCCTATGTCTCTCTCTGTCTACATCTATGGTAGGAGGCACCAGCAGGGGGCCCCGGGCTTGTGTCTCTCTTTGCCTACAGAAGCAGTGGTTGTTTCTTTGCCCTGATTCTGTGTAAACACAGAACTCCATGTTTTCCACAGAGAGGGCTGGTTTGGTCCAATTTTCCCCAGGTACCACAGCTGTATGTCCTGTGGCTATCCCTAGGGATTCTATAAGGGTGCTGCGATTCCTGGGTTGCAAGTCTGTCCCACTCAAATGTCACCAGGGATTGTCTGCTTATCCATGCGTCTACCGCATCCCACAGCAGATCCTACTCCCGCCTCCTCCGGGGCAATCTGCACTGTCTCAGACCCCATGAGTCCCTGTGACCACGCTGGGTGGTTTCCCCCTGAGGCAGCTTATTGACTTATGGTCTCATTGAGTGCTGCTCTTAATCTCTGGGGTGGGGGGTGGGCTCAGTCGCTGCCGCAGGTTCTGGTCAGGCCTCTGGGTTCTGGGGACTCTGCCGAGTGTGGCTCGAACTGCTGCTCACTTTTGTCGCTGATGATCTGCAGTGCTGGTTTTAGAAGAGCTCCCTGGCTTTGTTGGTGGCCTGCAGAAGCCACAACGCTGGTAGCCCTCGGCACGGTGTGACCAAGATGGCGCCGGTGCCGCTTCTGCTGACGCAGCAGTTCAGGTCTGTGTCTCGGGTGGAACGAGTTGCTGCTTGCCTTCACTGCTGCTATTCTGCTGCTACTGGGTTCACAACAGGTCGCTGGCATATCCATTGGTCTTGTGTGGAAGCCACAATGCTGGTAGCCGCCGGTAAAGTCCTGCCGAGATGGTGCTGCTGCAGCCACTGTAGCCGTCGCTTTTTGGTCTCTCAAGTGTGGAGCGAGCCGCTGCTTGCTTTCGTCTCTGCTGATCTGCAGCTGCTGAACTTCCAACAAGTCTCTGGCTTCTCTGCTGGTGGTGTGTGGAAGCCGCAATGCCGATAGCGGCCGGAGCAGTCCGGCCAAAATGGCCCCTCCAGCATGATTCTTATTGATGAGAATCGCTTTGGCTATTCTGGGTGTTTTGTTTTTCCTTATGAATTTTATAACTGATTTCTCTAGGTCTATGAGAAATGATGATGGTATTTTGATAGGGATTGCATTGAATGTGTAGATAGCTTTTGGAAGTATGGCCATTTTGTCTATATTATTCTGTCTATCCAAGAGCATGGGAGGTCTTTCCATCTTCTAAAATCTTCTTTGATTTCTTTCTTTAGTGATTTATAATTTCCATTATAGAGGTCTTTCACTTCCTTGGTTAAATTTATTCCTAGGTATTTTATCTTTTTTGAGATTATTGTGAATAGAATTGTTTTCTATATTTCTTTTTCAGTGGATTCATGATTGGTGTAAAGGAATGCTAATGATTTTTGTAGGTTGATTTTGTATCCTGCTACTTTGCTAAAACTATTTATCACCTCTAGAAGTCTTCTTGATGAATTTATTGGATCTTCTATATAAAGAATCATGTCATCTGCAAACAAAGATAGTTTCAGTTCTTCTTTCCCTATTTGTTTTCCCTTGATTCCTTTCCCCTGTCTTATTGCTGAGGCTAGAGTTTCATGTACTATGTTGCATAGGAATGGTGACAGTGGGCATCCTTGTCTTGTTCCACTTCTTAAGGGAAATTCTGTCAATTTTTCCCCATTCATAATGACGCTGGCTTTGGGTTTGTTGTATATATCCTTTATGATGTCGATGTAGGTTCCTTCTATTCCTAATTTCCTTAGAGTTTTTTTTTTTTTTGTGGTACCAGGGATTGAACCCAGGGGCATTCTACCTCTGGGGCATACCCCCAGCCCAATTTTTTATTTTTATTTTATTTATTTATTTATTTTTTTTTGCGGTACCGGGGATTGAACGCAGGGGCGTTCTACCTCCGCGCTACGCCCCTGGCCCTATTTTTTATACTTTATTTTTGAAACCGGGTCTCACGAAGTTGCAGAGGGCCTCACTAGGGAGAGAGAGAGAGAGAGGGAGAGAGAGGGAGAGAGAGAGAGAGGAGAGAGGAGCGATAAATCACACGCGCCCGCGCATGCGCGATGAGGTTGGCCGCGAACTTGGATCCTCCGGTCTCCGCCTCCCAAAGTACTGGGATTACAAGCATGCGCCACCACGCCCGGCTTCTTTTTTATTTTTTACTTTGAAACAGGGTCTCATTATGTTGCAGAGGGCCTCACTAAGTAGCTGAGGCTGGCTGTGAACCTGGATCCTCCAGTCCCAGCCTCCCAAGTACTGGGATTACAAGCGTGCGCCACCATGCCCGGCTTCCTTCGAGTTTTTATCATGAAAGGTATTGGATTTTGTCAAATACTTTCTCTGCATCTATTGAGATAATCCAAATGTCCAACAAATATATGAAAAAAATATTCATCATCTTTCGAAATCAGGGAAATACAAATCAAAACTACACTGAGGGCCGGGCGTGGTGGCGCACGCTTGTAATCCTAGTACTTTGGGAGGCGGAGACCGGAGGATCCGGGTTCGCGGCCAGCCTCAGCTTGCTCTCTCTCTTTCTCTCTTTCTCTCTCTCTCTCTCTCTCTCTCTCTCCCTGTCTCTCTCAACTTAGTGAGGCCCTCCATAACTTCTTGAGACCTGGTTTCAAATAAAGTATAAAAAAAATAGGGCCAGGGGTGTAGCGTGGAGGTAGAACGCCCCTGGATTCAATCCCGGTACTGCAAAAAAAAAAAAAAAAACTACACTGAGATTACATCTTATTCCGGTAAGGATGGCAATCATCAACAACAGAAATAATAATAAATGCTGGCGAGGATGTGGGGAAACCGGAACCCTATTACACTGTTGGTGGAACTGCAAACTAGTACAACCACTTTGGAAATCAGTGTGGAGGTTTGTCAGAAGATTGGAATGGAACTTCCATATGACCTAGTGAAAGAGCTCCTGGGCATCTTCCCAAAGGAAATGAAATCAGAATATTATAATCATACATGCATATCCATGTTCATAGCAGCACAAATTACAACAGCCAAATTATGGAAGCAGTTTAGATGTCCATCGATGGATGAATAGATCACAAAACTTTGGTATATACACACAATGGAATTTTACTCAGCCGTAAAGAAGAACAAAATTAGACCAGTTGCAGGAAAATGGGTGGAACTCAAGAATATTATGCTAAGTGTTCTGTCTTATATGTGGAAACTAGAGAGAAAATAGGAAACAAAAAAGACTCAGATAATGAGGAGATCAGTAGAATAGTGGAATGGAATTGGAGAGGGAGGTTGCAATGAGAAAAAGGAGTATTGAGGAAGAAAACAGTTCAAATAATGTTATGTCCATATATGAAGGCGTCACTACCAATCTCACTAACATGTATGGGGAGGAGGGGGGAGTGGGGTAGAATGTGGAAGGAAACACAACAAGTGATGTGTGCATGTATATTTGTATCACTTTGAACCTCACTATGATGTCCAATTCCAGGGCACCAATAAAAGTATATAACAAATATGAACACCACAGAGGCACAGAGGAACCAAGGACTGCAGTGAGTGGAAATTCTTCGCTGTTCATGAAGGAACCAGGCTGACTTCCCCCAGAAAGGAAGCTTAGAGCTGGGACAGAGTCTGGGCACTGCCAAGGGGGCACTGCCAAGGAGAAGAGACAGAGCATCCACTGAAGGCAGAATGCAGTGAAGTCTGCGCGGAGCCGGTCACCCGGGCAGACAGGGAACAAGTGTGACGGGTGGGAGTTCAGGGGCGCTGTAGG
>PVJS01019436.1:0-33714 GCA_004027185.1 Glis glis | reverse complement strand
CTTTTTTTTTTTTTTTTTTTTTGCAGTACCGGGGATTGAACCCAAGGGCGTTCTACCTCCGCGCTACACTCTCGGCCCTATTTTTTTACACTTCATTTTGAAACCGGGTCTCATGAAGTTGCGGAGGGCCTCACTAAGTAGAGAGAGAGACAGGGAGAGAGAGAGAGAGAGAGTGAGCTGAGGCTGGCCGCGAACACGGATCCTCCGGTCTCCGCCTCCCAAAGTACTGGGATTACAAGCGTGCGCCACCACGCCCAGCTAGAGTGACCACTTTTCAAAAAACTACAAAAAGCCGGGTGTGGTGGCACACGCTTGTTATCCCAGTACTTGGGAGGCTAAGACAGGAGGATCTGGGTTCGTGGCCACCCTCAACTACTTAGTGAGGCCCTGTGCAACTTAATGAGACCCTGTTTCAAAATAAAGAATAAGAAATAGGGCTGGGGGTGTAGCCCAGAGGTAGAATGTCCCTGGGTTCAATCCCCAGTACCGCCAAAAAAGAAAAACTACAAAAAGTGATACGCCTAAAAGCAAATGATGTTAGAATTGGATGCCTACACACACACACACACACACACACACACACACACACACATGCACACATACAGAACTTTGACCTAAACCTCACACTTCATACAAAAATGAACTCAAAATGAACCACATATCTGAATGTCAGCCATAAAACTAAATGAGTGGTTCAATTAAAGGGAGGCAGGACTTTCTTCTTAATGCTTTCCTGTCATTCTGAAATTACCCTCGATGACATGCGGTGCATCAATAACCAGAAAACACTTTAATACCAGGGCCTTGCTGAAATAGAGATGTTTTAAAAAATGTTAGCTAACGCTGGGCGTGGTGGCGTACGCCTGTAATCCCAGTAGTTGGGATGCTGAGACAGGAGGATCACAGGTTCCAGGCCAGTCTCGGCAACTCAGTGAGACCCTCAGCAATTAAGCAAGATCTTGTTTTAAAATAAAAAATAAAATAAATAGGGCTGGGGAGTGGCTCGGGGGTAGAATATCCCTGGGTTCAATCCCCAGGACCAAAAGGTTGGCTAGTGATAACCTTTATTTCTCACTTATTAAGTACAACGTATTTTTATAACAAGATTAATATTTTTGACATCTGTCAAAAAATCACAAGCGTCTGTCAAGCACTCAGAAACACAGTGATAAAGCCAGGCATGGTGGCGCACGCTTGTAATCCCAGTACTTTGGGAGGCGGAGACTGGAGGATCCGGGTTCGCGGCCAGCCTCACCTCTCTCGCTCTCTCTCTCCCTCTCTCTCTCTCTCTCTCTCCTTAGTGAGGCCCTCCGCAACTTCGTGAGACCCAGTTTCAAAATAAAGTATAAAAAAAAAAAATAGGGCCCGGGGCGTAGCGCGGAGGTAGAACGCCCTTGCGTTCAATCCCCAGTACCACAAAAAAAAAAAAAAATTAGAGCAACGAGTAACCCCTGGCCTAGGCAGTGTGGCGTGAAACTATGTTATAATGTTCCTATTACAGAGAAGAGCAGGGGCAGAATCCAACAACGTCCACAGCTCTGCCGCCCATCCAGCAGGGCTGATGAAGCAAAGTGGAATGCGGGGATGATGAGAGGATATTTAAAGTCACCATAAGAGCGGGCACGTGGGGCTTTGTTTTGGTGAAACCCCTCCTACACAGCATCCCATCTTGTTTTGACATATTCTCATAACAACACCCGCTTCCATCCAAGTCCATCAGTCATCTGTGAATTGGGTGTCACCTCCACCAGGCTCTGCCTACTGCCCACCAGAGTCTTTATCCCTCTGGTCAGAAGTGAGTCTTTGAGAGTCAACTGAGTGGTGTCAACATGTTTGGGTGAGCTGGCCAGCGCCCTCTCCTGCTTCAAGTAGGGACCATGAATTTAGAGTACAGGACGGAGAGCCAGGTGTGCAGGGTGGCTCGATTCCATCTTGATCTGTGTCTCTACTGCAACCATGCTCATCACAACACACTCCAAATAGGATCTAACAATGCTCCGCGGGCTCATTAAGTTATTGAGAGCCCTAATGAGGCTCTTAAAACATTTGCCCATGACCATGATGAGGGCGGTGCAGAGAAACCAAAGCACCCACAGCTCCATGTGTCTATGATGAACAATGTCCCTTCCTGCCTGCGCACTCTTTAAAAGCCAGCCTTGAAAAATATCTTAAATGTACACTTTACTAAATGTCATTTCATTTGGAAACTAACATGTGATTTTTTTTTTCCTCCCATGGCGGTAATGCACAAAACCAATATATTTTATGGCCTAAATGAACAAAGGGAAAGTGGAAGGTCAGGTGCTGCTCCTTTAAGATGTTTCCAGAATCAAATACCACTCTGGATAGGGCTGCCAAGTAAGCACTTATGAAAGGTTAGAAACTGAAGCAATAAACTTCAGCAGGAGACCCTTTGCTCTCCTGGTTGAACGGGGTGCTTAATAGCAGGGATTCATCTTCCCCGTCGCCCATCCTCAGCTCGCCAACAGGACCAAAGATTTCCTCACACTCAGCCCTTTTCAGCCTTCCCCTGACTTTGAGCTCTCTCTGACCATTCTTCCGGCATCAGCCCAACGACATCACCCCAGCAACATCAATCCCAGCCTGATTTCCCTCCCCACACATCCGACTGGCTTTGCAAGGGAACCTCTGAGTTCGTTGGCTTTATTTTTCTAGAGACCGGGATTATGTTTCGAAGCTACTTGCTTATTCATTATTCGTTCTTCTGTGTCCATCCAGCACCTTCCAGATGTTAGTCACTGTTCCAGGTACTGGGGACACAGTGGTAAAGAGGACTGCAGGAGCTCATTGTTCCCATGGGGAAAACATGAATGAGTCACCAATTCCAACACAGCACATTCGCTCCCGTGAAAATGCAGATGTGCTCATAGCACACGAGAGGGACTCCTGTCTCAGAGCGTTGCAAAAAAGGGTTTGTGAAAAGCCCGGTGTGGTGGTGCACGCTTGTAATCCCAGTACTTGGGAGGCTGAAACAGGAGGATCTCAGGTTCGCGGCCAACCTCAGGTACTTAGTGAGGCCCTCTGCAACTTAGTGAGACCCTGTTTCAAAATAAAGAATAAAATGGGCTGGGGCTATAACTCAGAGGTAGAATGCCCCCAGGTTCCATCCCCAGTACCAAAAAAAAAAGGGGGGGGTTTGTGTTTCTTTGTTTTTGACTTGTAATTTAGAAAATGTATCCAGTAAAATAAATGAAAGTTCTTCAGAAGAAAGGAGTATGTGTAAAAATGCAGGAGATGATATAAGAGCAATAATTAAATATGGTGAAGACTCCAGGGCCAGAGGAGATGGGTAAGATATCTATTTGAATGGGGCAAAACAGGAATCAAAAGAAATAAGAAGGCACTGACTAGATAAATGAGCAGGTAAATAGATGCACAGGTTTTCTTGTTTGTAGTAATATCAAGGTGGACGGTCCAGTTTTCAGGACAACTGTGAACCATTTCAAAGAAAGGCACCAGAGAAGATTAGCAGCATGGAACTCAATAAATCAAATCAATGGGTAGTTGTGTACATTTCGCAGCTTTGCTGTTTTTGCAATCATTATAAATTCTTTTGACTACAACATGGGATTCCTTCTAAATGCAAGTCTCGCAATGCCTCGGGTGAGCACTGTGGTTTTCCCTTTTCCTTAATGCATCTCAGCATTATCCCCGCCATTTGAATTATGCATTCTGGGTACATACTACCTGCCTAGAACTGTGCTAGTGCAAGTGTGTGTGTGTGTGTGTGTGTGTGTGTGTGTGTGTGTGTATAGAAGACACTGGTGCATTTTAAAAAAATCTCAAAGAGGGAAAGAAAGAAGAATGAAATGAAAACCATGATACAGGGTCAAAGTAGGAAAGAGGACATCACAGGTACCCAAAGAATAAGCACGAACCCAGCTTGTTGGGTGGGGCGGATGGTGGAGGGAAGCGGTGGTCAGATGGTTCAGGAGGTGGGAGCTTGATCTGCCCCTACTGGGTGGATAGGTGTTGGGAAGGCTGACCTGGATGCAGATTCAGGAAGATGACGTCACAACAGTATAATCAAAGGTAGGACAAAGTTCAAGGTGGACACTGGAATTGCAGGGAGGGGAAAGGAGAAGTACATTGGTCTTGCAAAACCTTTGTATGTTGTTCGGTTTTAACTATAGTGCCTGGAAAATTATTATAATCAGTTTCTAGTGAAATAAATTTTATATTAACTATTTAAAATGCATCAGATGCTTATAATGTGCCAGAAAATATTCTAAGAATTTTTTTTTTGAGGTACCAGGGATTGAACCCAGGGGCATTCTACCTCCGAGCTACACCCCCAGCCCTATTTTTTATTCTTTATTTTGAAACAGGGTCTCGTTAAGTTGCGGAGGGCCTCACTAAGAACTGAGGCTGGCCGCGAACCCTGATCCTCTTGTCTCAGCCTCCCAAGTACTGGGATAACAAGCATGCGCCACCACGCCTGCCTTCTAAGAGCTCTTTATGAATGATCCTGGTTAGTGCTCAAGGCTTCATAAATAGGCGGTCTCCTTAGCTCTGCTTTACAGGTGGGGAAACTGAGGCACCATGAGGTGGAGTGAATTCCTGAAGTCATAAAGGTAGAAAGTTTTGGAGAGGGAATCACCGTCCCTATGGCTTGACTGGGTCCCCTCTCTGAATAGTGATTTGGTGTTGTACACAGCTCCCAGTATCAAGACAACCAGCCCAAACCACAGACAACTACACGGTTAGCCCTCCTCCCCAACCTGTACCTTAGTTGTGCTTAGCAGGTGCTTCACAGACCCTCAGCAGGGTCTACCCACTCGGGTTCCTCTACAACAAAACCTGAATTGACTGTGTTGTCTGGCTCTACACGGGCAGAGATTTCCACATTTTGATGTTTGCACTAGGCTAAATCTCACTAAATTAAATTTCTCTGATGTCAACCCCCTGGGTCCTTCTGTACCTCTAGTCTTCTCCCCAGTGGAAACTGGAGGCTCCGAAATCAGACCGCCTGAGCCCAATCCCCACACATCATCTTGGTAACATTGACCACGTCACACCATCTCTCCTGTCTCAATTTCCCCATCTGGACAACGGGGATAATGGGATACCTGCCCAGTATCTATTTTTCTCATGACCATAAATGAAGATAATCTACTTGAAGTACTAAGCAAAGCACTTGGCACATTTAAATAATTCAACAATTTTTGGCAACTGGTAAAATCAATGTGTGAGAAAGGGCGTTTTCAGAAGGAACACTGATTCGAATGACTTGGGTTTAATTCTGGCTGTGCACTCTGAGAGAGATTGGAAATTTGACTGAATAAATAATACTTCTTTAGCCTCAGATTATTTTTATAAAAAATATGGAAGCAATAACTTCTTTGAAATTTGAAAGTTTTGATATTATCCTTTTGAGGATGGTGGATAAATCGACACCACCTGTTGGGGGTCCCAGTTGGTAGCTATCAAAATGCAGAAAACCCACTTTTTTTTTTATCTTAGTGATGCCTCTTCTGGGAATCTCTTTAACAGGGTGCAAGGGTGAATGGGAAAGGAAAGACCATGCCTGTCACAGCCCAGACGTACAAGAAAGAAGAACATCGATGCCCCTCACTACTAACATGGATAGAAGAATTTAAATTTATATTATGTCAACTTCTGGCAGTGAGCATCTACCGCTTTTGTAAGATCAAAAAACAGCAACAATAATAATATGACTTAAGCAGCTAAGTTATTTAGCTATAGGATTATTGTAGCAATTAAATGAGATATTAGATGTAGAACACCAAACTCGTGCCTGGACTGACATAGCAGGTGTTCAATTAATGGCTGTAGAAATAACTCCCACAGACCACCAAAAGGGTAAACCCAGAGTGGCGATCTTAAAAAAGATCGACTCTGATTTTACAGAGACATTATGGATTTTTGCAAGGATTCTCTTGAATACAAAAGTAAAGATACACAGGTAAAATAAAAAGAAGTTAATTTTTCCAGTCTTACTTCTGGGAAATTATATGTAATGTTTATTGGACACCTGAGTTTCTGAAGACCTGAAACCCCTGCTGCACAGAATAAAACCCATCACTAGTTGTCATGGAACCGAGCGCTTTTTGCAAATGTATCCTACAATGCAGTGCGCCTTCTGGTTTTTTTTTTTTTTGCGGTACTGGAGATTGAACCCAGGGGCATTCTACCTCCGGGCTACACCCCCAGCCCTAGTTTTTATTCTTTATTTTGAAACAGGGTCTCACTAAGTTGCAGAGGCCTCACTAAGTAGCTGAGGCTGGCCGCGAACCCGGATCCTCCGGTCTCAGCCTCCCAAGTACTGGGACGACAAGTGTGTGCCACCACGCCTGGCTCTGTGCGCCTTCTGATCCCAAGACAGAAAGAGAATTCACGTCCCATGAGCAAATCGGGATCCTGTCCCTCCTTATTGCATTTATTTCTTATTGGTATAAGGGGGCGGGGGGCATGTGTGATAGTCGTAAATGCTTTGGATTCAAGAAAGGAAGTGAGAACAGGTCAATTAAAAAAATAAAAAACAGCCGGGTGTGGTGGTGCATGCTTGTAATCCCAGTACTAGGGAGGCTGAGACAGGGGGATTGCAGGTTCGCAGCCAGCCTCAGCTACTTAGTGAGGCCCTCTGCAACTTAGTAAGACCCTGTTTCAAAATAAAGAATAAAAAATAGGGCTAAGGTTGTAGCCCAGAGGTAGAATGCCCCTGGGTTCAATCCCTGGTACCATAAATAAATAAATAAATAAATAAATAAATAAATAAATAGACAAATAAATAAATAAATAAATAAATGGACAACAATGAGTCAGACCAGCCACGATTAACTTGATTCTGGCTCATGTTGTATCAATAAAGAAATGCCTCTTGGGAACAACTGCAGATGGGGGGTATACCCAGTTCCCCCAAAATGTTTACATTTCAACCCACAGGAATCTGCTGCTCAAACCCTGTGTGATTGTATAATAATGCCAGCTTTTAAGGGCAGGAGGAAGCTGCATTTTTAATACTTTTATTGGTGCCATGTAATTATACATCATAGTGAGACTCAAAGATACACACATACATGTGCACAACACTCGGGGTGGGTGGGGGGAGAAGGAGGAGAGTTTGGCAAAGCCAAGTACTAAGTAGAAAAAAAATAGATTTGTTGTTATATGCAAACTTGAATAGAGAGACCCAAATGTGGAAAGCTGTAACAGACTTGGTTTATGGCTAATACTCCTTGGGGATACTTTATTGAACGCAGCCTAAAATCTCCAAGTATTTAGTATTTTTAGCACTCGAATGGCCCATGGCACGGTGTCTTCCAGGCAGCGCACAGCAAGCACTTTGCCTGCTGTTCCTTTAAAAAGCATATCATTGGGTGATACTGGTACTTATATCAAGAGAGCCTCTATTCTGGATGTAAGTCACTCGAGAGATTCCAAGTCTCAGTTATGTGATTAAAGGGGTGCCAGAGGTCAGGATGCCCCTAGAACTGGAAGGCGCCTCAAATTACAGGTTTTCAGGAGCTGTTTTCTTTGGAGAAAATGCCTTTTTACACTTGCCGTACACCCACTTGGGAAATAGCCCATTAGCCACAGAAGCCACATCCCCACCCAGACCCGAGGCAAGGCTGTCCGCACCAAGGAACGACAGAGAGCAACATCCAGCTAGAGGTGGCAGCCACAAGCAGCGCGTGGCCAGGAGCCCCTTCAGCCCTCGCACCCATATACATCTTGCAATGACACCACCTCTGGGGAGTGTGTTTCAGGCTCCATGTGGGTGTTGGAATGAAGGGGCGGCCCCTGGCTGGTTGGACGCATGTAAGCACCTTCTGGAGTGATTGCAAAATGCCGTCACATCTGATCCCAGGCAAGGTGGGGAAACGCATGGCCTGTTATTTATTCTAATAATAAACCATTACCCCAGGCATATTTTTACTCTCCAGGTTTAATAAGGTATTTTGCGAACCGAGGCAGAGGAAGTTTGGAGAAAACAATCACGGTTATTACAGGGGTGACTTCTATTTGTTTTGGCGGCAGAAACAATCACCCTTTCTTTCCCTCATAATCAAGGGTTATAATTGCCCCCCATGCCCCACCCCAGCCTCTTGCTCCATCCAGGAAAAGGCAAACACCATTCACCAAGGTGTTCTGAAGAACTAAAAGGGTTTGGCATGCTTCTCTGGACCAGCCTCCCGGGATCATCATTACCCTGTAGCCAGAGAACCCTGATTATGTACCATGAACATCTCAACTAGGATTTTCCCAGCATGCCCCTCTTCACATCCAGAGGTGGGAAAGAGTGGGGCAGGCCAGGCAGGTGATTTGCATGCCGTTTGCATATCTCTACATGGATGATGGGAGGTTCTCAAGACATCCTCAAGTTGTTTTAACAGGATTGTATTTTTGTTTTGTTTCTCATTGGATGGCATGGAGCGCTAATGATCATCTTATCAGAAGTTGATAATTTTATGATCTGCATCCCAATTAAATCCATTCAGCAGAGAAGCACAGGCGGAGGCCTTATGGGGCAGTGGATCTGATCATGTTAGTTGTTAGATGTGGGAGAGGCATCTTCAGGGGTGAAGAGGAATAACTCTGAAGCAGGGCCTCTGAGGTTCAAATCTCAGGTCTACTGTTTTATAATCTTTGGGAACAGACTCTGCCTAGGTCTGCCTTATGCCCCAAAGGATCCTCACTATGGGCTTCAAATGAGTTAATTCCCACATCTATTAATAAAAGAGTGTCTGGCACACAGGATGCACCCTATAAGCATCTTTTCAATGCAAGAAAATAAATGGAACCCAACATTTCTGCTTTTGTTGCTGTGATCTTTAAGTTGACAACGGACTGGACCTGCCTCGAGACGTACTATGGTGTCAAGTACACGGAAGCACGGTGCTGGAAAAACATAGTTTTGTGAAGTGGCGGATGCTTCTGGAAGCTTTTGTGCTGGTGTGTTAAAAGTCCATGTCTATAGATCAGAAAGAATGTCAACAGAGACAAATCATGGAACAACTACTGTGTTCACACACACACACACACACACACACACACACACACACACACACTGAGGTGAACTACGTCCCTCTGGCCCAATTTTCCAGACAAGGAAGTAGGGAAATAAGTGACTCTCTGGTCTAAAGCCCCCAGGTGAACATCCCCAGACTGGCTGGCTAAGCCGTGCTGCCTTTTGCATCAGGAAAAAATCTTTACATGGCTCTAAGAGGTCTTTTCTATTCCTGATTTCCAGGACTTTACAAAATGTCATCATTTAAGAAACGGGAATGATTCTGTAGCCTGAGAGACTTGAGAAGTATTCATTTTCTAATTTTCCAGTTCAGTTGTCTGAAAGGGTTGGCTTGTGGTGGCTGTTGTTGCTGTGTGTGTGAGTGTCTGTGTGTGTATGTGTGCATGCACGCGCACGCACTCACATGCTCATGTCCTCCCTGGAAGGAACACCAGAAGACATATGCTTCTCACACACACACACACACACACACACACACACACACACACACGTACTGAATTCTGAAAACCCAAGCTTAAGGAATCTTTGCTGGAAGCCACCAGGTTCTCAGAAGTTCCCAAGCGATGAGAAGCCATTCATGTAAATTGCAGGCGATTTAGTAGGGAAATCCAGGTCATCGGGCTGTTTGCTCTGTCATCAGCAGTATTAATTAGACACTGGAAGTAACAACTGAGCTCGGAGAGCTCCTCAGAGTTGAAATAATAATAATAATAATAATAATAAACCAACAGAGCAGAGCTTCACCTTCCAAAAGAAAATATTTTCACAAGTGGCGTTCCGAAAGAAACCGAGTAGGAGAACCTTGCAATTAAATTCTGCGAATGCGCTCTGAAATAATCCCAGGGGAAGCTTATCTGTACTTAATATTCAAATAAATATTCTTTTTGTGTGCCGTGCATTCGATAGGGCGCATTTTATTTAATTTAAGTGAATAACATAATCAGTTTCATGAGGAATAATCACAGGAGTGGTAGAACCCTTTAACGACGATAAATGGGCCGGATCTGCAGCCAAATGGGCGCTCGTGGGTGAGGAAGGACAGGCAAGGTGGAGCGGCCCACGTGCAGTGTTCCCGGGAGTGAGCCAGCCACCTCCGCACGCGACACGAGGCTGTGGACCAGGAAGGAGAATCACCTACAAGCTCCGACCCCACCTGGGGCCACCTGAAGGGGAATCTGCATGTCCCCAGAGCCCCAGTGACTCCTGTGCATGTGGGACCCAGAGGAGTGCTGACGAGTTAGGATCATCTCTGCTCTGTTTCCCCTGAGAAGAAGGTCACTATGATAGCCCTAGTCATGTGTCCTCAGTGTGGCGGGCGCCAAAAGGTCGCCAGGGGTCTGCCTCAGGTGTTCATGGATTTCAAGCCTCGGGGCTCTCTAGGAAGCCTCCCCACTCCTCCTTTAAGTCCCTCTTTCCAAGGTCACCTAAAGATATCACTGTCTAGCCAGGTGTGGTGACACATACCTGTAATCCCAGTACTTGGGAGGCTGAGACAGGAGTATCGCAGGTTCAAGGTCAGCCTCCACGATGTAGCGAGACTCTCAGCAACCTAGTGAGACCCTGTTTCAAATTAAAAAATAATAAAAAAAGAAGGGGATGGGGTGTAGCTTGGAGTTAGAACACCCCTGGGTTCAATACTCAGTACCAAAAAATAAAAATAGAAATAAAATGTCACCGTTTAACATCCAGCCCATCAAGGAAGCAAGCAGCGGTGGATGGAGCAGGGGTCAGCATCCGTCTTCGAGCTCCCCAGGCTCCTGGTGGAGGACTGTTCCCAGCCTCTGTCCCCTCTCCTCCAGCACCACACCAGTCCTTCCTGTCACCACCCGGCTCTCTGCCTTCTTCATCCTGCATGGACTCCTTACAGGGACCACGTGTGGTAGATATTACCATTATCATCACCCCCATTTCATGGATGAGACAACAGAGACCTAGAGAGGTATACCTAGATGTGTTGAGTTAGGAAGACGCACAGGCAGGACTCAAACCCAGACCCGCCCGAACCCAGAGCCTTCCATGTGGATCACGGCAACAGAGTCAAACCTTCTACACTAGGCAGGGATGCTGCCTCACTCTCCGCGTACGGCCCCTGTCGTCTGTCTCCTCCCTCATCTGTGTGATGCAAAGAAACCAATGGCTCTGGTAACTGTGTAACGCAGTGACTGTCCTCGCACACAGAGAGCCCCAGCCCCAGCCCAACCCCACCTCCACCGGCTTCCCCTGCAATCATGCTGAGCTCTTCCACGGGGAGCCACTGTGTCTGCAAAGCTGTCCTTACACTCATACCACTATGGTCCTCTGTTTCTTCATGTTAAAAGTGACCTAGATAAACTGCCCATCCCCTGGGTCCCCAGCTTCTCAGGGAGCAGGTGGGCAGGGGCTGTCACTGTGTATTCAGGCTCTCCATGCTGTCAGGCAGGACTGCTAACTCTACTTCCTTTCCCTTCTTGTCCTCCTTCCTCCTCCCCCGACCTGAAGACAGCAGGGCAGGGCCGGTGTCCCTTGCTGGGTTTCTGAAGTCAGGGGAGTGTATAACCTGTCCACAGTCGGTGCCCACACTGTTCGTGCTAAGCAGAATTCCGGCCATTTGGCACCGTCCTTGCTATTCATATTGGTTCCCAAAGGAAAGTGGTTCTCCCCCCAGCCTGGACGCCCCTTCCTGAAAGGTGGACACTTACGCAGTGCTAGCACGCCTTAAGATAGCTTCAGCAGTGCCGACTACATCTCCCTGCCAAAGTCTGTTCCATCCCACCCCAGGTATTCTCCTTGACAGGGAAGACAGAGAGGACCAACCGCAGAGGGAGGGCTTAGGCATCTCCTGCAGGATGCATCTCTGCCCTTCTATTGGACCATCAGGCTGCCAATCTCTCTCTCTGGCTCTTGTTGATTGGATCTTGTTTGTACGCTGTTCCCTTTCACCCCAGCAAGCTCAGGTCAGTTCTTTTGGATACTGGGCTTCCACGCAGTGTGTGGTCACGTTAAACTCTCATCATTTTGTAGCTGGGAAAACTATGACTGAGGTCGCAAACTTGCCCACACACACAAGCTAAGAGGGAAGGGGAAGGTGTGGTTCCACCCAGACCCAGCTCATGGGAGCACATTCTCTCGCAAACCTTCCATGGCTGCTGGCGTTGGATGCTCCAAGTTCTGCACATCGACATCACCAAGCTCTACATTCCTATTCGATTTTCTAGGTGGACCAAGCCCGCTGATAATTCACGGTTGCTGCACATTTTCAAAGAAACTCCGAGGGCTACGAGCATATGTTGACCATATTTCACCACTAGACGCCATGGGGATGTTTGGTGGAATTAAAGCGAGGGCGTCTTTTTTATGTGATTGAACAAAGAGTCCATGATGATCAAGTGTCGACAAGAAAAAAAAAGAACATCCCATCAGACTCCAGCTCTTCGCCACACAGAGCAATTTCACAGCGGCCCATTTATACTGAGTCAGAGCAGAGACTGCGTGCCAATTTGATTAGAAAATGGCTTACACGTCGAGCAAGCCCTGTCTATTATGGGACGGGGTGGACTAATGAATCTTGGAGATGGAAGAGTCTATCTATCCTCCTTCAAATCTGTAAGCCAATTATTATATTGCATCTTGACTTCCAATATTTCTTCAGGCTT
The DNA here is from genome assembly GCA_004027185.1 of Glis glis. Classification (NCBI taxonomy): domain Eukaryota; kingdom Metazoa; phylum Chordata; class Mammalia; order Rodentia; family Gliridae; genus Glis; species Glis glis. The sequence goes on along the minus strand of PVJS01019436.1, from coordinate 21,069 downwards.
CTAGGCAGTGAAACTGTGCCAAGCAACAGGCAGAGAAAAACGAACATTTCCTGGGACAGGGGATGTTGTTTTTGTACTGGAGATTAAATAAAACCATCCTTCCTTCCTTCTTTCCTTCCTTTTTTCCTTCCTTCCTTTCTTCCTTCCTTCCTTCCTTCCTTCCTTCCTCTTCCATTCTTCTTCTTTCCTCTCTCCCTCCTTCCTCTCCCTCTCCTTCCGCCTTCTTCCCTCCCTGTCTTTCTCTCTCTCTTATTACAAAATGCAATCTGTGTATTGCAGAAGAGAAGGGAGATAAAACAACTAGTTTTCCTGGTGAAAGCAAATACTTAGACTCTGTCTACCATCTGGAAGCCCTCCTTGCCATGCTTTTGAAAGCTGGACACTGAGAAGTGGACTCTGGGATGCGTTCTATGAACGCTTGTTCCCAGGCCGGCTAATCCAAGTACATTAGTTTTGCTCAGAGTAGAATAAGATCAGGGATAAGGGAATTACAGGGAGTGACTTAGGGTCAAACCCTACATCAAGACTACCTGGCCCCTCCTCTCCCTGGCTGCCTGACCTCATGCAAACTCCATAATCTCTCTGCACCTCCAATACCCCATCAGGAAAGATGGTTGTCAATAGTGCCCATCTTATAGGGATTTTATTAGGCATATATGAGTTTATATCTGAAAAGCCCTTTAATCTGTTTCTGGCCCAGAGAAGTATTATGTAATGCTTGTTAAATAAAACAGATGTAATCAACTTATCCAGAGAGATGATTCATCCTCTCTATTCATTTTCTTGTTTATTAATTAAACAAATATTTATGAGTGTCTATGATGTGCCAGAAGGTTGAATAAGACACTGCTCCTGCCTGCAGGAAACACACAGTCTTACAAAGAAAGCAGACTGTTCTGGGCACTGTGGGGTATACAAGTGTTTAGGGGGAGTTCAGGAAGCAGCGTCCGGCTCCCACTGAGCATCCTGTGAGTGGCCTTCTGTGCAGAGAGAAAAGAGGACATGAACTGTGACCACAGGACAGCTAGACCTGGCCAAGCTCCCTCCGAGGGGGAGTCGGGGGAGTCATCTCCCCAGACCTCAGGGAGGCGACTCCTGCTTCAGAGAGAGCCCAGCTGGCTTCCTGGAGGCAGCGGCCTCTTACTCACATCAAGGCACAGAGGCCCCATGAAAATCCTCCCCTGCAGCCAGGACACACAGCAGGCAGATTCTAATGTCCAGATCAGCTGGTGCCAATTGTAGGCTTCCTCTACATCTGAGGCAAAGGTGGCACAGTGTCCTCTGGCAGCGGGAAGGAGAGGCCTGGGAAACAGGGAGGGAGGGAGAGTCGGTGTGGGCCTCCATACCTGAGAGGGACAGGGAGAGTGCCTCTCCTGAGGGGCCAGCCGGCCCCTTGACGGGTCAGTCCCTGCATCTCTGTGCAGATGCCTGGGCTGCAAGGAGAGGTGGAGGACGAGAAACTCAAAGGTTGCTATGAGCAGGGTGTGTGTGTGTGTGTGTGTGTGTGTGCGCGTGTGTGTGTGCATGTGTGTGTGTGTGTGTGTGTGTGTGTGCGTGTGTGTGTGCATGTGTGTGTGTGTGTAAAGATAAGAGAGAAGGAGAAAGAAAGGGAAAGGAGGAGAGGAAGAAGAGGAGGAAGAGGAGGAGGAGGAAGAGGAGGAGGAGTAGGAGGAGGTAGGAGGTAAGTGGATAGGTAAAGAATAAGAGAGTCTAAATATTCAGAAATATAAGTTCTCCCCCAAACTGTCCTTTATCCATTTAATTCTGTGCTTTTGAAAAGTATCTCAACTGCTTTGTGAATCTGTGTTGTCATGGGCACCCAAGTTAAACTACTCATTAAGACTCATTAAATGTGTCCCGGCAGTGATTCCCAGTGGTGAAGGGGAGGAGATCTCTCAGCCTCCAGAGGGTGGGCCTTCTGCCTCCCCGGGAGGATGCTCTGCCTTTCCTTAAAGCCATCCCCAGAAGCAGGGTTTAAGGGAGACACAGGGCAGAGGAATGGCTTCCTTGCATTCAGGCCTGGGGCCTGGCCCAGCAGCAAGCCTCCTGGTCTGTGCCCCGCAGAGGGCTGGGTTCTTCTGTTTCCTCTTCATTCCTTCGACTGCTTAGTTCAGGATCTGCCCCAAACCTGCTCCAGCCTGAGACCTGGCTCTCTTTCCAAGCTTGCCTGGGGCTCCCCACAGGGGTCCGGTGTTCCTGCAGTGCAGGAGGGATTCAAAGACCCCTGCCCCGCAGCTCCTGGTTGCTGGGGCCTGTGACTCCAGCCCCGGCTGCTTTGGGCTGTGGCCTCTGCAGTTTCAATCCCTGCAGCGCCATCTGCTGGCCAGCCTCTCTCAGTGCGGAGGAGCCCAGGAAGGCCTCTGTTCCCACCCAGCCCAGAGGCCTCAAATTCTCCAGGACCGGGAGAGAAGGCTTCCCTATCCATCCGAACCTCCCCTGTGCATGCCGCTCCTTGGCTGCGGGGCTGGGAAGCACGCAACTGCAGACTTAACACCTTGGGACCTGGGTTCATCTCTGCTGCGTCATCAACAAGGCCGTTCCTAAGGGCCTTTGAGTTTGGGCCTTCTGTGACCCATGTGATGGCCAGCCTGTGAAAACTATCCTGGCTATGACCAAAGGAGTCCAGAGAGAATGGCAGGGGACAGCTCTGTGCTCAGCCTGGAATCCCCTGCCTGGAAGACGTAACCTCAGGGCAGTGCCCGGGACTCCTCCATTCACACCCGCGTGCCAGGAAGGAACAGATCTCCCTGCTTGAAGAAAAGATGGTCGCCGAGCGCCCACCCTGCAGTTACCCTTCAGTATCCATCTCCCAACTGCCCAGGTGCTCACGGGCTGCAGGAGCATATTCCAACATCCACGGGAGTTTTTGCACGAGGGCCTATAATTACTGCCTATTATTAAAAAGTGCATGAGAGAGAAGCTATGGATTATAAATTCATGGTAGATTATGTTTTAATGTTCCCCAAACAGAATAATAATTGCTAAAACTGCTTTGGGTATCAAGCTTCATTGCACCGAACCGCACTCCAAGAATTATTATTTTAAAAAATCACTTATGGCACCGGGGTGACAGTGTCACAGAGCTGGGTTCTCTGTGGCAGTCCCTATCCCTGTCCCCAGGCCCTCAAACATTGATGTCCAGGGCAGGACACAGAAACCAATGCTGTAAATTAAGGTGCAATTTGTAAATGCTTCATTAATATTTATTAAATGATTATTAGATGCTCTTACAATCTTTAATAAGATATTATAAAGCATGTCATTAAAATGCATTAGAAGCACATTCTTAGCAGGCCACGCCACAGCCTGCTGTTAGGAAATGCCTGGTTTTATGATCGTCTTCCTAAATCCCTTTCTGAGATATGATTATCATGGGGATATAGAAACTTAAGCGGCTATCTGATCACAACTTCCCCCGGGAGGGCAATGGATATCGCCCCCACAGGAATCAGAAGCGACATCTTCCTGGTTGTCAACTCCGGCTCCAAATTCCTTAACTTTGATCCTGTAGGAAACATCTTGGGAGACAGAAAATAAAGTCCACCTCTGGGTGGTGGTGAGAAACGCCAGCCTACTACAGGGTGTTGGGAAGGATTCTGTGGCTCTATTGGAACCAAGTGGTAAAGAATACAGTGAATGAAAGCCGGGCGTGGTGGCGCACTTGTAATCCCAGTACTTGGGAGGCTGAGACCGGAGGATCCAGGTTCGCGGCCAGTCTCAGCTAGTGAGACCCTCCGCAACTTCGTGAGACCCGGTTTCAAAATAAAGTATAAAAAATAGGGCCGGGGGTGTAGCTCGGAGGTAGAATGCCCCTGCATTCAATCCCTGGTACCACACACACAAAAAAAAGAAAACAGTGACTGAAATAACAACTGCTTCGTACCGTGTGTGCATTTGTCATCTACCCAAGAGGAGGTGACACCGTGTTTGATTTTGGAGAAGGGAGGTGACACGGTCAGATGTTCCCAAGTGCACAGGAGAGACATCTGTGAGATAGGTCCCGATCTGATTGCTATCCTGGCCCCCCGGTATCCACACATATGTGGGAGGATGCGGGGAAGAAGAAAGTACCTTCTCATGAGTACATGCGGAAGGATGGACAGAGAGCAGACCTCCAGGCCCGCGACCTCTTTCCTTCTGTGACTCCCTCATCTTCCATTTGCGTCCTGAAGGTCAGTAGCTCTCGCCTTTGGCGGCTTCCATGGAACGCTACGTTTCCCTTGAACTTGCTAAGGTCTGTCCTACCCCAGGGCTTTGGCCCAGGCTGGGCTCTTGGCTTGGGCTGCCATTTTTAGGAAAGGCCACTCCTTCTTGAGTTTCAAGTCTCAGGTTGAACACCACCTGCCGCAGGAGCACCCACGGTCCACTCTGCCTCCACCCTGACTCTCTCCTTGGTGAACAAGCAGGAGCGAGATGGCAGGGGTCAGCCCCAGCCGCACACCTTCCCAGCTCTGTGAACACAGGTCCAGTTATTTAACTTCTTTGCGCTTCAACAGATAGAATGACCTAATCCACAGAGAGCGTTAACAGAGGCCAGACGCATAGCACGTCCTTGGCAAGGGTTTTTCTCATTTTGCCTATTTTATCTGTGTTTTCCCCTGCTTTCTTTTGCTACAAATCAGCTCTTTTAAGGGCGTGGGTCTTATTATGAACACCACGCTCATAACAGAACCCCCCATATTAAATTGTTACCTGCCGGGCGTGGTGGCGCACGCTTGTAATCCCAGTACTTGGGAGGCCAAGACCGAAGGATCCGGGTTCGCGGCCAGCCTCAGCTACTTAATGAGGCCCTCCGCAACTTAGTGAGATCCTGTTTCAAAAATAAAGAATAAAAAATAGGGCTGGGGGTGTAGCCTGGAGGTAGAGTGCCCCTGGATTCAATCCCCAGTACCACAAAAAAATAAAAATACAATAAATAAAATTGTTACAAGGGGCTCACTAGAGTTATAATGAATGACTAGTTTCTGCCCTCGTGGGTACCTGAACATAAACAACAAGTACCACAGCATGAAATTCAAGCTCACAAATTCATCGAGCAAGCTAGTGGGGTGAGGCAAGAACTTGTCGCAAAGGCAGGCAAACCTGAGTTCGAATCCTGTGTCTACCATTCCTAAGAAAATGACCCTGGGAAAGCTGACTCAGCTCTCTGGCCTCTGTTGAATGGCGCTAGTACATTATTTATTAGATATAGAAAGGCTCTTCACACATGTCCGGCTCATGGTAAGTGCTCAGTCAACCAAGGCCGCTGCTGTTATTTAATTTTTTTTAATACTGTTTCTACTATGGATAAACACGAAGCATTCTCTGAAGTCAGGCAGAGGTGAACGATGGGGGACAGGAATGGAGTCAGAGGAGACCTCACTGTACTTCTGGTTCTGGGAGGGAAGGATGTTTCCCTCCTCCTCTTCCTCTTCCTCTTCCTCTTGTAATGTGACCCCAGTGACAATATCTCATTTAATTCTCGTTTCTGCTTGTCCACGCTTTGACACTTCTGATCTTCTTGCTTTCATAAAACACAGATATTAATTCCCTTTTCTGCTTGTCCACTCTTTATGTTGATATTTCTGATCTTCTTCTTGTTTTCATAAAACACAGATATTTTCCTAGGTCTCTTTTCACTTTATTTCCTTTTTTTATAAACTTCTGGGTTTAGAATCATTTTAGATTTACTGAAGAGAGGGAAGAGGAGTGCAGAGAACCCCCATGACCCTACACCCGGCCTGACAAATGTGGTAGCATTTGACAATGGCAGCATGTGGTACAGACTCCAGCATGTGGACTGGGGATAATAAAGCAAGATATGGAAAGCTTGTCTAACCTGTCTAGAAGGCGTCATGGTGGGCTTCCTGGAGGAAGTAGCATTTCATCAGAGCAAAAAAGGAGAGAAGGCTGCAGGAAAGGGAAGACGACAACAGAGAGGAGAGAGGGAGGTTGGTGTTGCTGGACCGTGGACTGGAGGCAGAGGAGGCAACTAGAGCATCGCAGACGTGATTCAGGATTAGTGGAGACGGAGGTGTGGGGTTTTCTTTTACCAGCTACACTTGGGCGGGCAAAGCCTGTGGTCATGGGGCATCCACGGCAGGACCCTCCTCCTGTGCGTGGGAATCACATCCTCTACTCCCTTCCTAGCACAGTCACACCGGTCCCAGCAGGGAGTGAGCCTGCGGCCACAGCGCTGGTCCTGTCCCTCTAACTATAAAGCAACAGAATGTCCACAGCACAGATCACAGGGGCCAGAGGACTGCGGGCTCAGGGGCGACAGGATAGGGTTATTCTGAGAATTCAAAAATGGTGCAATCTCCCAGAAAAAAAAAAAAGGCTCCTACTCCAAAGAATTCATTTTGTGTGAAAACTTGGGTCCCTCTGCATCCCAAACATCAAATTTTTCCAAATGTACTGGTTTGTTTTATTCCTCAAGCAGCAACATTACCTGAACAAGGTATATGTACAAAATGGCAGTATTGTCTACCTTCCTTCAGTATAGAAAGAGGAAAGGCATAATAGGTAAGAGGGGGGAGGGCATAATAATTTTATATAAAGAAACACCACTTGGAATAAGAAATGCCAGAAATACTCCGCGCTAAGCTAAAAGAAAGGGTGTGGTTTTAGACTGGACAAGTATCATGGCTTCTTAGTCTACACGCACATACAAAAATAGATAAATAAATAAAGTAAAGAAATAAAGAACCCAGGGGTGGTGGCATGTGCCTGCAATCCCAGTACTTGGAAGGCAGAGACAGGAGGATTGCTGGTTCAAGACCAGCCTCAGCAACTTAGCGAGACCTTCGGCAACACAGCAAGACCCTCTTTCAAAAAATGAAAATATAAAAATGGATGGGGATTGTAGATTGCTCCTGGGTTCCATCCCGAGTACAAACAAAACCCAACACACATGAAGAAAGCAAGAAAAACTAAAGAAAACACAAATAAAACTTCCCCGTTCTGAACCGGAGTGGGTTTTAACTTCCAGCCCTCGTCCACATCTCCAGAGCAGGATCAATGAAGACAACACACAGGATCACACCCTCGTGCCCACACACAGACATAATGAAGCTCAAAGAAGAATCCAGAAAGAAGTATCTAACTCTCTTACTGGGGACGGCCCGAGGCATCCCTGCAGCTCAGGATTCTCGCTGAAAACCGAGGTCCTAGCGGAGAGGTTAGAATCGGCTCCCAGAGAGTGAAGGAGAGGAAACATCTAGAATAAGAGCAATCGGAGAGAGTGCCCCTTCTTGAGGGAGATGCTGATCTGGAAAGATCCGCCAACACACAGATCCTAGAAATCTAGCGAGGGGCTGGGACAGGTTGCCAGATGGGCTGCATGTCGGGAGACGTAGATGCTGGAGGAGAGAGCCAGCTGGGGCCCATGCTGCAGAAGCCACAGGCCCTGACAATCCCCCAGGGGCCCTTGGTAAGATCCCATTCCGCAGACCGAACGGGCCTGAAGAGGAGCGGGGCACCCCGGATCCACACATCACAGGCAGTTTGCAAACAGATTTTGGTAGAATTTTTGCACATCTCTCTCTTCTTGCCAAGCCTTGAAGAGTCCAATTATTATTATTATTATTATTATTATTATTATTATTGCTGTACTGGGGATTGAACCCAGGGGCATTTAATCTCCAAGATTCTCCCCCAGCCCTATTTTTTATTCTTCATTTGGAAACAGGGTCTCGCTAAGTTGCGGAGCCTCACTAAGTAGCTGAGGCTGGCCGTGAATCCAGATGCTCTGGTCTCAGCCTCCCAAGTATTGGGATTACAAGCATGCGCCACCACTGAGCTACACCCCCAGCCCTATTTTTTTATTCTTTATTTTGTAACAGGGTCTCGCCAAGTTGTGGAGGGCCTCACTAAGTAGCCGAGGCTGGCCGCAAACCCGGATCCTCAGCCTCCCAAGCACTGGGATTACAAGAGTGCGCCTCCATGCCCGGCTAGAGTCCAGTTTTAAATAAATAAACAAACAGAAGAGAAGGCATAAGAAAGAGAGGATGTTGGATGTTCTTTTCCCAGGGGGCGATAATTCATTGGTATTTGTTTCAAAAACAGCCTATCCCAGGGCTATGGAAAGGTGTGAAAAGCTATTGAACACCCAGAAGAGAGAGAGTCTCCTCACCAAGGTCAAGATGGAGACAAAGCCATGCTCATTTCTACCCGAGGCCACAGTGTACCTTGACCCCGTCTCATGAAAACAATTCGCAGGCGTCTATAAAACACTTCCTTTACTTTCTGGGTTTCATTGACTTCTTCCAAGCCCAGACCCCTGAGTAGGCAGGATCTGGCTGTATTTTACAAGCGTGTGTGAGGGTGTGCATCGCATGCTAAGGTTCAGGGCCAAGATTTATCTCATCCTCGGATGGCATTTTATCGTTATTGAAGAACAATAAATTTCAGCTCCGTTAGCACCGCATTTAAATATGTACCCACCAAGATAGGAAGGTGGTGGACCTATAGCACCCTATAAATTCCCATTATTTGCCATCATTCTCTGCCCCGGTCTTGGCAGAGCCCAGCCGAAGCTGCACGTGTTGTTTAGCTAGCTCCTCTTCCCTAAAGGGAGGCTTCGCCAACACTTGAAGCAGATACGATCTGCTGGCGCCGACTGTTTGCACCTTAACAGCTGTTTTGCTTTTTTATTTAGAGAGAACAGGGTTGCCACCATCTGGCTTTTGAAAAATGAGTTTTGCTCACAGCAACGTGGGACCCTAAAAAGAGAGAGAGAGAGAGAGAGAGAGAGAGAGAGAGAGGCTGAAGGATGAAACCAAATGTCATGATAGAGAGAGGGTCCGCTTTACCAGAAGTCAAGAAATAATGACACAACATTTACCACTCAGGGGAGAAAGGAAGTCAGGGATTTCAAGGTTGGGAAATGGGACTCCAGTGACAGTTTGAGACAAAAGGCTCCTAAGTCTTCTCCCGAGAAGCCGAGTTGCAAATAACCTTGCTTGCGAGGTATCCAAGTCCTCTGTCACAAAGGCAGCCTGTAGGATCCTAAAACTGCCCAGTGAGGGAGATATTTCAATCAACTCCGCTTTAGAGATAGACAAAAAACACAGTCCCAGGTGTCGAGCAGCCATGATTCAACCCCAGGGTGTCTGCTTGCTATTCTGCATCCTACGCCACGCCTCTCTCTGCATCCTGCCAGGGGGGGATGCCTGGCCAAGCAGAGGGTGGCTGGAAGGATGAGATGGGGGGACACATGCAAAACCGTGTCGTGTGTGGTACCCAGAGCTACTCAGTGCACTTGCGCTCTGTCTGTCTCAAGGGAGTTAAGTGACTTCAGTTACATCCTGAAGTTGGTGTGACACAGGAGTCTAGACTCACGTGCAGTTTGCAGAATTTAAGTCCAGTGTTGGTTTTTTTTTTTTTTGATATTTTGATATCTTGTGTCCGTTTTCTAAAACTCAACTCTGTAGATTGGTTTATACCATTGTGCCGCATGAGTTTTCAATTATCAGGGGCTTAATGGGGCAGAAGGTCACTGTTCACAAATGTTCCATGTCTAAGACAGACCCCGGGGGTGAGACAGATCCTGCTCCACAAGGTCACTCAGGGATCCAGCTTCCCAGAGACGCCACCCTCTCGACACCCGACTTGAGAATCACTGTGGAAAGGGGGGCAGTGCTCGTAGATCTCCCTGACCATTGGTGCTTGGCCCCATAGCCTCCTGGTCCTAGCTAACTGCAACAGGAGGCAGGAGGTGTGGTCCTTCCAGGAAGGAAGCCACATAACCACACAGGGAGAAGTGTCCATGTGGTTTATTACACAGGCTACTGGGATAATGATGGGTGGATTGGATCTTTCTCTTCACATAATTTTGATGTTTCCGAGATGGCGATGGAGCTGATATGCATAAGGCCCTGGGTTTGATTCCCCAGTATTGCCCCAAAAGAAAAGAAAAATACATCCTAGAATTGACGCTTCTCTGAGACATGTTACTTTCTTCTACAGACAGGATTAAAGCCAAGAAAATTTGGTTTTCCATAATTCCTCATGATGGCATCATATTTCTGTCTCTTTAAACAAGAAAATGGCATGATTACAGTTATTATTTGGGAATGGGATGGAACGGATCAGGATAGCATGACATAGAATGGAATTCGAATCATTAGATTCCCAATCATCCAAGAAAAGGTCAAAGGTCAACTGTGACCACTCTTCCTTCTTTGCCGAAAAGAGCTTTTATAGGAAGAGGAGATGAGGATCAAAGAGTGTCTAGTACACCATTTGACCAGAAATGTAGAATAATATAAACAGCCTTCTATCCCAAGTGTCCTGAACATTAAGTATTATCATTACGATTATCGTTACTGTACTAGAGATTGAACCCAGGGTTTGGTTTCCAAGACACTTACATGCAATTGTCCTTAAGCTGGACGTGGAGAGAAGGTGGAACTCAGGGATGTGCTTTCTGGAATCTTAATGCTGGGTGGGAAGAGTCCAAAGGAGCACTGCCCCAGGCCAGGCAGGTCTTGACAGGGACACCAACATGTCCAGGACACAGTCCTTGTTATTAGGTGTTTTGAATTTCTGCCTTAATAGTGTACTGTAAAATGGGGGAGGGAGGTCAGGAAAGATCTGTACTCTTTCCATAGATCCCCAAAGGCAGGGGTACCATCCTTGGGGGGATGCTGCACTGATCCAGGGGGACAGTAGTATCCTTGGGTGCTATGGGGGGTGTTGAATAAAAATAAGAATGCTCAGGGGATGCTCAGTATTTTTTTTTTTCTGAAAAGGGGGCAGTAAGTCAATAAGGTTGGGAATCTATGCTAGACGTCTCATAATTAGTTATAGCAGCTCAGTCTCCATCTGCCTCTCACAACCGGTGAGACCTTGGAAAACTGCTTAAGCTTAGTCTTTTTCCCCTCTGCAAAGCAGAAGACATCATAGCAGCTCAACCTTATAGAATCAGTAAAAGAATTAATATGAGTTGATTTTATAATCAACGGGCATGGTGGTGCACACTTGTAATCCCAGTACTTTGGGAGGCAGAGACCGGAGGATCCAGGTTCGCGGCCAGCCTCAGCTCTCTCTCCCTGTCTCTCTCTCTCTCTCTCTCTCTACTTAGTGAGGCCCTCCGCAACTTCATGAGACCCGGTTTCAAAATAAAGTGTAAAAAATAGGGCCGGGGGTGTAGCATGGAGGTAGAACACCCCTGGGTTCAATCCCTGGTACCGCAAAAAAAAAAAAAAAAAATAAATAAATAAATGCTCGCAGGAGGGCATAGAGACGTGCACCTGTAATCCCAGTATTCGGGAGGCTGAGAAAGGAGGATCACAAGTTTGAGGCCAACCTCAGCAACTTAGCGAGACCCTCGGCAGCTTAGTAAGAGCCTATTTCAAAATAAAAAATAATGCCGGGCGTGGTGGCACATGCTTGTAATCCCAGTACTTGGGAGGCTGAGACCAGAGGATCCAGGTTCGCGGCCATCCTCAGCTACTTAGTGAGGCCCTCCGCAACTTAGTGAGACCCTATTTCAAAATAAAGATTAAAAAATAGGGTTGGGGTGGAGCCCAGAGGTAGAATGTCCCTGGGTTCAATCCCTGGTACTGCCAAAATAACAAAACAAAATAAAAAAATAAAAAGGGCTGGGATGTAGGTTGAAGGTAGAATACCCCTGGATTCAATTCCTAGTGCCAAAAAAACCAAAAAAAAAAAACCCAAAAACTCAGTGTTCTAGAATAGAGTGCAGACTCCATGACATTAGTGACTGAAATAAATCCAAATCCTCCTGCAGGTTTTGACTTTTCAACTCCACAGATGCAACCTGAAAGTCTCCCCTCCTCCGTCACCACTTCCCCACCCAGAAGAAAAAAGAGTTTGTCTTTCCATTGAAAGACAAAGCCATGAATTGACTGGAAACAGAACAAATTCATAGATGATCAGAACATTCCAGAAAATTATCACAGAAAAAAGGGACAGCTGAAGGAGGTTAAGTTCTTGTCTTGTCCCAACTCATTTTGGTGGCAGGATGGCTTTCACCGACTGTTTTCTGCTCAAGAAAGGAGGCCAGCATGGTGTGCATCCCTCCTGGTTCAACCTACACGTCCTCAGTGACCACCAAGCTTCCAGCCACCGGGGCGCGGGGATGTGAGCGGCACCTGCCAGCTCTTCCCAGGTGTTCTCACCTACAGACGCATGTGACAGTCCCCACGTCTCACCAGCGTGTGTTCTAGGGTAAGGATCTGTGCAGGGTGTCTGACCAGATGTGCACAGCGCCAGCTCTTGCTTTTCTGAGCGCTAAATACCTATGAAAAGTTGTTTCTTCCTGGTCCTGGAGAATGTGCCCTTTAGTCCTCGGTCGTCAGTGTGTTGGTACGATAGGACTTAATAACGGTACAAGTGTGCAAGGGATCCTCACAGTATCCACAGCTTATTAAGCCTTGCCCCTCTCGGAACGATCACGTGCTTTTCAGCAAAGAATAGAATTGGTGCCCTTAGGCAACTGTTACGGAAGTTAACTAAATTTGAATTCTCCCAGGGCCTCTTGAGTGCGTTCCTTTTTTTTCCCTTTTTCTTAAGAGTTCTCTGAGCTTGTAGTAAGTCTAATTGATTTTTAGCCCGGGAAGCGTCACCTCCCAATATAGCACTGGGCCCTTTTCCCTTGTAGCCAATGGCAAAAGACTCATTTATAAATTGTTAAACATGTTCACAGCTAAACGACACAAAAATAACCCAGGAAAATTTTAATATTCATAGTTTGCTTTGATTAAAATACAAACTTTTTCCCCCCATTAGCTCTAGGATTATTTTTCATCATGCGGGCAGGGTACAGAGCTGAGTGCCACTTAATTTAGTGTTTAATCAGGAGAACTACAGTGGCATCGGCCTGATTAGGTTGGCTCAACTGCTGCCTGCTCAGTTTTCCCCCATAATTGCGGGACATTCTTTATGGTGACAAGTGCCCAGGCGCTGGAATTCCAATATGCTATACATCAGCTTCTCCATTATTGGATTAGCGGGATGTGGCATCGTTACTGCCGCGCTCTCATTCCTATCATTGATCGCATCGTCCCTTCTATTTCACAATTAATGCAAGTCGGCTGGATTGATCAATCTCCTCGTGCGTCCGGGCCGCAGTCGATACGTGCTTATGGCTGTGTGTGACTGAGCTGCGGGGTTTCTCGTGAGGCCTGTGGATTTGTCACCGTGGCAAGAGATTTTCTCATTTTAAGATGATCCGGATCCCATCAGGAGCCCGACGCGGCATCTTCAAATTACACACGTACGGATTAAAAACGAAGACGGACTAAAGAGAGAATACCATTTCGCCAGCACAGTGGGCCATCTCCTCCATCAATACTCTGTTAACTGAATTGGACGTTTGAAAACTATCGTGCTATCCGTTCAAGTCAACTCACCAAAAAATAACATCCTGAAGGCAAAGGGGGTGAAGACGATTTGCAAACAAATGTTCTCCAGGAGCAACGCTTCCCACGAGGTTGGCGATGTATTATCTTTTCAGTGATCGCTGAAGAGATGCTAGCTAGCATGTAGCTGAAAACTGGACAAGTTTGCTACTAACTGAATGCAGCTGGTGAGAGACACGGAAGCCCAGAGTTAAACTGGGCCCCTCCGCTTCTGTGTCTGAAATCCACACAAGTTCATATGCTTCTGTGGACACTGATGCCAGCACACCTAAAAGGATCGCAAGGAGGTTCTCCCACCTCCCACGTGTGTTCCTCCTAATTCTGAAGAGGCTCTCGGTGGGCTTCAGAATTGCACAGGAGCTATTATAAGGACATTGGGGTACAGTGGTTGCAGCCCTACCCCATGCTCAGAGCTCCTACAGACTTGCGCGCAAGAGAACAACAAGACCCTAATCTCTGTAGCTATGCGGTTGGCAACAGAAATAGGTGCAGAGTCACGTGGAAGAGAAGAGCTTCTGAACAAGAAAGGGCAGAAGTTCACTAGCACGGCCGGGCGTGGTGGCGCACACTTGTAATCCCAGTACTTTGGGAGGTGGAGACCGGAGGATCTGGGTTCGCGGCCAGCCTCAGCTCTCTCTCTCTCTCTCTCTCTCTCTCTCTCTCTCTTTCTCTTTCTCTCTCTCTCTCTCCCTGTCTCTCTCTCTCTCTACTTAGTGAGGCCCTCCGCAACTTCGTGAGACCCGGTTTCAAAATAAAGTATAAAAAATAGGGCCGGGGGTGTAGCGCGGAGGTAGAACGCCCCTGCATTCAATCTCCGGTACCGCAAAAAAAAAAAAAAGAAGTTCACTAGCACCTTGGAACAATGGTCACATCAATCGAAAGATGGCTGCAGGAGGGAAGGGCAATCAGCTCTCTGTGGTAGGTGGAACGACACTCCTTCCCTCCAGGTGCCCACGCACTATTCCCCAGGACCCATCAATGCGGAGCAGCGCACGGCAAACAGGAATCTGCAGATCATATGAAGGGACCTAAAGACAGGAAGATGATTCTGGGTTACTGGGGAGAAGCCCGTCTAATCCTACAGCGGAGGACCTTCTCCGGCTGGAGTCGTGGGAATGTGGAAGAAGAGAAAGTCATCGAGATCCCAAGTGTGAGAAGAAAGGGCTGTGCCGTGGCTGGATGTGCGACGGAAAGGTCCACGGAGGCCTCCAACGGGTTAAGCAGAGCCCAGCTGAAAGCCAGCAAGGAAAGGGAGACTTCAGTCTCACAGCTGCAAGGAACTAGATTCTGCTATAAACCCAAACCAGCTTCGAAGAGGACTCTTCCCAGAGCCTCTTGATAGGGACCAGCAAGCCATCTCTCGACTGCAGCCTTGTGCAAAACTCAGAGCACAAAAACCATCAGAACCAACTTCTGGCCTACAGAGCTGTTAGATAAAAAGTACACATTATTCAGCTGGGCGTGGTGGCGCACTCTTGTAATCCCAGTACTTTGGGAGGCAGAGACCGGAGGATCCGGGTTCGCGGCCGGCCTCAGCTCTCTCTCTGTCTCTCTGTCTGTCTCTCTCTTTCTCCTTAGTGAGGCCCTCTGCAACTTCGTGAGACCCGGTTTCAAAATAAAGTATAAAAAATAGGGCCGGGGGCGTAGCGCGGAGGTAGAACGCCCCTGCGTTCAATCCCCGGTACCGCAAAAAAAAAAAAGTACACATTATTTGAAGCTGCTAGATCAGTGGTGGTTTGTTACAGCAGCAACAGATAACTAATGCACTCTGGAAACAGAAAAGGCAGTGCCTCCACACGGCCAGGCAATCTGAAATGATGAGCCAAGTCTCAGAGGCAGAATGGCCAGGTTCAAAGTAGAGTTGCACCACTCTGGAGCTACGTGGACCTCACCTGACTGATCCCTTGTGTACAGACTACTAAAAAAGAACAAGGTTGCCCATGTCTCCAGCCAAAGATGACAGAAAACATACTTGTATTTGAACACAGAAGGGTTCCAGTACCTGTTGCAAAGAGGTGTGTGTACACCACGTTGAGACCAAGGAGGTCTTAGTAAGATGAAGTCAGGGACAACTTCTTGGGGGAGCTGGGCGGTGCTGGGTGATCTTAAGGAGGACTTGAGGAATTTAGGCTTTGCTCTAGATTGGATACTGTCAGAAAATGGGGAGACTGCATTATGGGTTATCTTAATAGCTCTTGTCTGGAAGAAAGGAAGAATATCGTGAAGACAAAGCCGTAGCTGGTAGGGAAGCCGCGTTGCCCAGATTAGCCAGGACAGGGAAGGATGAGTCAATCTGTGGCTGAGGCGAGGTCCCTGGCTGTGGCTCCACTCAGGCATGATGGCAGTGCCCTTGCTGTGTGTTGATTGTCACAGTCATAGGGTGGCCTTGTCTGATGGGGATGTCCTGGAAAATTGCTTGTGTCCAACAGGACAACACCAGGGCCTGTCAGCAAGCACCCGGCCAGCTCCAGCCAATGACAGCGCTCAGTGATGACATGTGCCAGGGGCGGATGTTACATTTCTCAACACAACCAATATAAAGCACCAATCATACTGCCTTGAATACAGTAAGTGCTCAATAAAGACCATAGTTTAGTTGTCAACTACTATTATGTTACAGGGTAACCCCTAGAAAACCAGCAACACGTCTGGGCCATTGTTTAGAGTGTGTGGGGGGTGTCATACCTAAAGAAAACTCAATGCAAGGGCAAATGATAATTCAAAATAATAAGCCCAAGCCAGGAGTGGTGGCACATGCCTATAATCCCAGTAGTTGGGAGGCTGAGGCAGGAGGATTATAGATTCGAGGCCAACCTCTGCAACTTAGTGAAGCCCTGGTTCAAAATTTTTAAAAAATTTAAAAATGGGGTTGGGGTATAACACAGAGGTAGAATGCCCCTGGGTTCAATCCCTAGTACCACCAAAATAATGATGATGATGATGATGATGATGATGATAATAATCTGTTTCAAAATAAAAATAAAATAGGGTTGGGGGTATAGCTCAGAGAGAGAATGTTCCTGGGTTCCATCCCCAGTACCTGCCCTCCCTAAAAAAACCCAAACAGTTGAGTCAGTTTTGTGCTATACTTCTATTGTTCTGAT
The DNA here is from genome assembly GCA_004027185.1 of Glis glis. Lineage (NCBI taxonomy): Eukaryota > Metazoa > Chordata > Mammalia > Rodentia > Gliridae > Glis > Glis glis. The sequence continues at coordinate 4,598 of PVJS01019436.1, read as the reverse complement.
AAGAACCAAATACATGTGCATATATGAGCTATGAACAGAAATTGTGTAATTTTGGTGATTTTGAATATGAGTTAAATACTCTTATATTTACATATACGCTGACATTGAATGGTATAAAGATGAACAATAAAATTCATAATAATGTTTAAAAAATAATAATAATAATAATAATACCATAATGCTCATGTATTGTCAATTTCCTAGAGGTGTCCTGCATCACAACTACCTTCAGTTTCTCCTTTTTTCTCCTCTTAGATTTTCTCCTTCACTTGCTGTCCCTGCCTTCCTTCTCCCTGTTCCTGCCAACTCGTTTTCTATATAGAAGCTTAGAATGTTTCTAATCTCTTCTGTCTTTCCTTCTCACACCAGCGCCCTATTATGTAGGTTAACTTGGTCTTCCCTCCCCAAAATAAAAGTAAGCAAAGACACTTTCTCATTAGCAGGGCAGACAAGACGGGGACAGGAATATAAACAGGGAATCACTAGGCTCTCTGTAAGGTGAGAGGGGGCATGTAGACCCTCCCCTTTTCCATAACTTATGTCCTATCCACAACAAAGGTGGGGCTATGCCTTTGTGAGCCAACCTGTCTTCTCCCAACAGGTTCCAAGGACTGGCCCACAGGCTTGTAGAGAGGGATGCATTCGCTTATCTTAATTAGCTGCAACCAATCTTTGTGTCTCACACCTACTTCCTCCTTCCTGAACGCCAGCTCACCCTCCATCTTTTCTGATTACAATCTGGCTCCTTGTGCACTTTCCCTATGTAGTTGGTCGGACAGTGAAATACAAATATCGGAGCCTTCCCAGAAAATCGTTTCTAAATTCAAGTCATTAGATGGACACTCGTGATATTCATGCATCTTAGAAATGCAGCTAGGATGTGTCTACCACAGAGATGGTTTCTCTTTTGGAGCATGGACACATCAGGCTAAGGATTGTGGGAAGCAGGGCCGTGTCCAGGTCGTGGTGCAGGGTCATCCCCAGGGCCTTGTAGAGGGCTGTGTCTAAGCCAAGTCCAAGTCTACCAAAGCAAAGATTATACCAGGTGGAATTGGTCTGAGCATTATCTCAGGTAGACAGAGATTCTGATCTTGTGATTATCCCACTTTCTCCTCAGATGCTAACGTGTGTAAGAGCATATAATCATAGTCATGGGTATCCTAATTGAGTTAATTTACCTTAATTAATATAAACTTTATGCATAAAAATATTGCTCTACTTAATATAAAACAAGAGTGATTTCTATTCCACAGAAAGGGTGTATACTTCTTAAAAGGAAGCAGACAAATGTATAAATAATTAGTTCTTCTAATGACAACTTCATTGACTCACTGGAAGGCAATTCACCTAATAATCCGTTCTATGAAACCATTAGTGACTCTTTGTGGTTTCTGAGTAGAACCTGGGCAAGGAACTGCCCCTTACGTCTCATTGCAAGCAGTTCTACTTATAAAATTAGGAGGTTTGATGTGTACATCATGTTTTTTTCCTAATGAGCATTAACTTAATTATGTTCTCTATATGTAATGATTAGTACATCAATTGAGTTTTTCTTATGTTCCATTGGTGCTACATGAACCAACCCAGTCGATACCTAAGCAAAACTTTCCTGGAAGTGTCTAGTGTGTTTTTTTTTCCAGAGGATTTTAACCCCTGATTTAGTTTTATATATAAAAAATGGGTAGCTGATCATGGTGGCCCATGCTTGTAATCCCAGTACTTGGGAGGCTGAGCCAGGAGGATTGCAGGTTTGTGGGCAGCCTCAGCAATTTAGTGAGGCCCTTAGCAACTTAATGAGACCCTGGTTCAACATAAAAACATAGAAAGGGCTGGGGGTGTAGCTCAGAGGTAGAATGTCCCTGAGTTCAATCCCTAGAACCATACAAAATAAAATTTAAAATGGGGGGGTGATAGATGTACAAATATGTATCCTGGGAAGCAGAGTTTCAAAAGCAGTTCAGGAACTCTCTCCTAAATGGTTTGTCTACCACTCTCCTCTACATGCAATCCTTCAAGATTAATTTTTGCAAAGCACAAGCTGATTGTGTTACCTTTCTTTTCTGTTTTTTTTTTTTTTTTTTGCGGTACTGGGGATTGAACCCAGGGGCGTTCTACCTCCGAGCTACACCCCCAGCCCTATTTTTTATCCTTTATTTTGAAACCGGGTCTCACAAAGTTGCGGAGGGCCTCACTATGTAGAGAGAGAGAGAAAGAGAGAGAGAGAGAGAGAGAGAGAGAGAGAGAGAGCTGAGGCTGGCCGCGCACCCGGATCCTCCGGTCTCCGCCTCCCAAAGTACTGGGATTACAAGCGTGCGCCACCACGCCTGGCCTTACCTTTCTTTGATAAACAAAACACAACAGAAGAAAAATACTCTCCAAGATCTACCTAGAGTTGACAGAACAAATGCATAATCAAATTTTGGCCTCATCTCCTTTCCCAGACTCCCCGCGCATTCTAAGTTCCTGTCTGGTGTTATCATGATCATTAGCCATGTCTTCATGTTCTGAGTATGTTAGGATGTCCAGAGAAACCCCCATCAGGATAATTCCCCTTTAGCAGAGCATCTAGACCAATACCCCCCACACACAGAGCAGACATCAAAGAACGTATCTAAAGCTGCCTAGTGTTATTATAAAAGTGTGTGTGTGTGTGTGTGTGTGTGTGTGTGTGTGTGTGCACTACTGAGGATTAAACTCAGGGGCATTTTGCTTATGAACTACACCCCCAGTACTTTATTTATTTATTTTGTATTCTTTATTTTGAAACAGGGTCTTACTAAGTTGCTGAGGGCCTCGCTAATTTCCTGAGGCTGGCCTCGAACCTGCAATCCTCCTGTCTCAGCTTCCCAAGTACTGGGATTACAAGCGTGCATCATCACGCCCAGCATATTTTAAGATATTTTAAAAGATCAATTAAAATCTCTTTTTTGTTGTTAAGCAAATAAATCCTCCTATTAAGGTTCTTCCATGGGTAAATGCGCATGCTTATACACAGACACACACGTGCATTAAACTTTAGAACGAAAGAAAATGTATTGATTCATGTAGCTGCAAAGTTCCAAATTAGGCAGAGTGACTTCAGGCATGGCTGTACCCAGGCCTCAAAGAGATGCCATCAAAACGTTCCCTTTCTCAATTTCCAAGATGTCCCTGTACGCTGAGGGCAGGAGGACCACCATGATGCTAGACTCACTCTAACAAGCTTCACTACCTCAGGGGGAGAGGATGATTTCAACACAGAGTGCAGTAGCAAAGTCCCACAGGGGACTCTGTGAAGTCCATCTGGATCATACACCTATCTCTGAGTCAACCATATGCCCAAGGCTATGGGTCACTCTAAATGCCAAGACCTCTAGCTGGGCGTGGTGGCGCATGCCTGCAATTTCAGTACTTGGGAGGCTGAGATAGGAGGATCCAAGGTTCAAGGACAGTCTCAGCAACTTAGTGAGACTCTCAGCAACTTAGTGAGACCCTGTTTCAAAATTAAAAAAATCAAAAAGGTTGGGGGTGTAGCTCAGAGGTAGAATGCCCCTGGGTTCAATCCCCAGTACCAAACACACACACACACACACACACACACACACACACACACAGGCATAACCTCACCCACAGACTCAGTCCTGTGCACAAGTCAAGGCTCCAGAATCAAATGGAACTGTTCCTCATAGAAAACAGGGAGCTTCTTATGAGAGAATGGTAAGAAAGCTGCTGGCTGGCATTTTAAAAATAATAAGGATGGCCACTAACTCTCCCAAGCCGAAAGACCTTCCTAGTTCCACAAAGCTTCCAGAAAGAAATGACTGAGAATAGACACAGGGCGGGAATGCTTAAGGTGATGCAGGAACACCGCCTCAGCTCTGAACAAGAGGGCGCCCTGCTCTGACGCTAAGGAGCCACGTGGAAGGGGCTCTCTCTGGCCAACTACAGGGCTTCGGAAGGGAAAGTGACAAAGACCACGGAAAGTGACAAAGTCACTTCTAGAACATGCAAGTGATCTAACTGGATAATCTGAAACCTGGATGAATACAAGGGTAGACACATGCACCCTGACTCACCGAACTGCAGCTCAGGGTGTGCAAGGAATCCATGACAGGAGATTTCTCTCTGCAGATGGAGTGCACCCAATAAACGAGAAAAGGATGGTGGCTATCACTGCGTGTGGCTTCTAAAAGTTCCCCCAAAGACAGCCAGCCAGACACGATGCGCCTCACGTCGGAACCAAGCAAGAAGTCAGGATGTGTTTTTGCCAAGAAGAAATAGAAGTGAAATCTCATTAGACTTCTGTTTTTTTTTTTTTTTTTTTGCAGTACCCGGGATTGAACGCAGGGGCGTTCTACCTCCACACTACACCCCCAGCCCAATTTTTTATACTTTATTTTGAAACCGGGTCTCACGAAGTTGCGGAGGGCCTCACTAAGTAGAGAGAGAGAGAGAGAGAGAGAGAGAGAGAGAGAGAGAGACAGGGAGAGAGAGAGAGAGAGAGAGAGAGAGCGAGCTGAGGCTGGCCGCGAACCCGGATCCTCCGGTCTCCGCCTCCCAAAGTACTGGGATTACAAGCGTGCGCCACCACGCCTGGCTCTCATTAGACTTCTGAATCT
>PVJS01019435.1:0-33714 GCA_004027185.1 Glis glis | reverse complement strand
ATAAAATTTTGCTTTAATTCAATTTAAATCCTTTAAAATTTTGAGCCTTCCAAATATATGCCATTTTAAAGTTCTCCAAGATGTAATCAGCTCTAAATTAGGGTACTGGATGATATTATATTCAGGGTCCCTTCAGAAGCTATGACCTACAAATCTAAATGTTTTGGGATAGTCAGGTGTGTATGTATAACATGAATTTTCAATAATATTCAGGAATTGCAGCATTAGTGAATTGCTGCTTTAAAAACCACTGTAAATCTAATTTTTTCTGGAAGTGAAATTTCATGGTAACAACAAGAGAAATTACCCTCTTTTTTGTAGAAAGTAGGTCAAGGAGAGTGATATGATTTCATGTAATCACAAACATCAGATTATACTTCTCACAATAGTGCCAGGCCAGAGCAATGGAAATATTTTTCTAATCACTGTGCTATCTCTAATTTTTCCATCACACTCAACTATATCAGTTAAACAGGCCCACGAAATATAGATGGCTTCAATTTTTCTAAGCACTGTAAAATAAGTAAATATTATAAAAAGATATATGGCTGTTTCTGAGCGAATGTGTCATTTTGGTAGAAAGCATGCTGGTGAATATAAACCTTCATAAAAAAGAAACTAATTAAAATCCTGTAACATGTCCCCACTCTACCATGTCTCAATTGGCTCACAGCTGCCTAGCAGAGAACAGTCTGGGGGATCAGAGGATAGGGTGGAAGCTCTCTGCAATCAGCAGAAAGGTGTAGGAGACCCTCCTCAAATACAGCTTCTAGGCCCGTGTATGCTAAGATAAGCAAATCACACTTTACACAAGCTGCCTTCAGAGAGACTTGGCATTCTATATGTAAGGCATTAATCAGAAGGAAAATAACATAGATTTCTGAAATCGGTCATATTTGGGGAGGCCCCCCTGGAAAGAGGAAGGAAAGACTGCATGAGCAGGTCAGGAGAACAAAGCATACATGGGGTGAAAGATATAAAAGGGAAATCTGAGCCTGCATTTGTTAGACTTGGTAGCGAAGGCTGCCATACCCTCAGAGAAAGGATAACATAGTTAACACTCCTTTGTTGTGTTTATCAAGTTCTACTTATGATAGAAATTATGTCATTCAGGCCTGCCATGGATGGCACACACTTGGAATTCCAGTACTTGGGAGCCTGAAACAGGCGGATCTTAGGTTCAAGATCAGCCTCAGTAACTTAGCAAGACCCTGAGCAACATAGTGAGACCCTGATTCAAAATAAAATAGGCCTGATGATGTACAACCTCAAAGATAAAACATCCCTAACTTTAATCCCCATTACTACAAGAAACTAACTGAAGAAAGAAAGAAAAAAAGAAAGAAAGAAAGAAGAAAGAAAGAAAAAAAGAAAGAGAAAAAAGTGAAAGAAAGAAAAAAAGGCAAAGAAAAAAATAAAGTCTGTCAATGTCACATTCATAGACCCTGCTTTGAAACATGGTATTATGAGGCCGAAACTAGTGATGAATGTACAGGGATGTGCACCTGAACTTGCAGTATTTTGGGATGTATAGAAAATAGAGAAAAGATTAATGGATACAAATATTTTATTAGCAAAAAAATATACAACTGGGCCTTTTGGATTCAGGAAGGGGAAACAACCATCATCTTCACTTGCTTTTTAAATCTTTAATGTAATTTCAGCCTCATCATCACGTTTCTCTCATTTGAAATTTTCTAACTGATGCAGTGCAAAATGAAGCTGACATCATTAGGTTATAATTTCTAAAATTTAATTGGGACAAGAATTACTTCATGAGAAAACAGAAGCAGTTAGTTTGCAGTCATGTGAGGTTACCCTTTTTAAGATGAAGTTTTGTGCATAAAACCTCATTTCCTTCTTAAGATTATGGAGCAAAAAAAATACTCAAATTTTAGAAGTGACGTATCAATAGTATTTATATTTGAATAATGAAGAGGACAGAAACAAAGACAATATATATAATAAAATGTGAAGTTATAACATCACTTCCTTAATCAAGTGTATTTTATAAGAAATAATAATTCCTAGGCAACATTCCATATGTAACTTTACTACTGATAGAGCCTGTCAGTGAAAGTCATTTAATTCAGAAATTCAAATTAATTGATATTACCCACAAAAGCTCACTAATTTTAGCAGTCTCTAAATTAAAGAAATAAATAAGCTATCAAGAAAATGTCCTCATTGAATTTTATGGAACACAATCCCCTGGCTGAATGGAACACTTAGAGCTGATGTCTATTCTGCAGTTACTGGAAACCTCGTCAATAATCCCAAGCTTCCTCCATCCATGACCTTCCTAAAACATCATCTGCCTGCTGATTCTGCATCTGAGGTACAGAGGCACTTACCTAGAGAGCTGTGATGGGGAGGACTCCGTGCACCTGGGAAGAGCCGGCACAGATTTAGGAAAGGATGTCTCTAATTCATGTGTCTGCAGGCCTTTAAGTGTAATGTCTGTAGGGTGATGACAAGATCCCACTAGAGAGAATAGAACCATGGAGACCCCAGTGGAACATTTCACCTGTCTCTTAATTTTAATAATTTTAATTATTCTCTACTGGATAATAGCCATGTGGCGAGGGATGGCTCACAACTTTTTCTGAAAATTCTCTTGACATACATTCATGAGGGACCTGAACTTCCCCAACATGTAGACAACACCAACTTCTCTGATTCTGACCTAAGAGCAGTTAGTCAAAACTGACTTCATTTTTTGTAATGCCCTACTATGGAATGATTCTAGTCTCCTTCTGTGAGATGCAGTGGTTCCGAGTGCCTCTCCTACAGTGCATGATGGGCACCATCTTCCCATAGTCTTGGAGCACAAGATTTCTGAATAGTGTTGGTTCTGTAATCCATGATATCTAAGGTGGCAATTTCAGTGTTCAAGGTGTGAGTGCAAATTAAAATTGAATTCAAATAGAAATCAAACACTAGGGACAGAGAAGCCCAGCTGGAGGCTGGGTTTGAGGTGGTCACAAGGTGACAGGACATACTTGAAGCTGAGGCAGTGCTGTAGCATGACTCCACTCCATGAGAAATCTGAATGATCAGCCCTCATCCTCACTAACCAAGGCAAGATGAGGCCTGAACTTTCTCTGAAAGGTTAATAAATGATTAACCTTCAGTCTGTAAAGTAGGTATTTTTATATATTTTTTATTTTTGCAATACTGAGGATTGAACCCAGGGGCATTCTAACTCTGAGCTACACCCTCAGCTCTATTTTTATTCTTTATTTTGAAACAGGGTCTCACTAAGTTGCACAGGGTCTTGCTAAGTTGCTGAGGCTGGCTGCAAACCTGTGATCCTCCTGTCTCAGTCTACCAAGTACAGGAATTACAAGCGGGTGCCACCATGCTCAGCTCAAAGTAGAAATCAAATAAAAAAAAAACTCTATAAAGCCTTCAGAAAACTGTGACAAATGGAATCTTGTGACCTATAGTCACAGGAAAGAATGATCATGTTAGGCAGACCCACATATGTTCCAAGTATTGATATCATAGAGTATTTTACCGAAATTATTATTGACATCATCAAGGTTATCCAGATATAATGGATGAAATATTTATTATTTATCAAGAAAAATGGAAACATGAAAGGAATTAAAGAGCATACAATATTTGAAAACTTAACACCTATGGTCTAAGACAGGGATATCCTTGGGCAGGATTGTAAACAGTAGAGGAAAACTACAACAAACTTCAAAACATATTAACAGATGTCAAAAGAAATGCAACGATCATAAAATTAAAGATTAAAATTAGCAGACGTTTCATGCTAACATATTTGTAATAAGGCAGAGGTCATTTGGGGGAGGAGGAAGCCCATAGCTAGCTGTACTGATTAACAAATCCCTGTGGCTGGCCCCATTCACCCTGCTACAGTCCTACCTTCAGTTGGCTGGTCTGGGACACTCCTATATTTAGAGATAGAACAGAGGAGAAGTCTTGAAATGAGACATAGTAAGGACATCCAGTTAGGGGGATGGAAAGCCAGGTAAATGTAATGTCATGGATTTCCAAGAAGAGATGATGGCAAAAAAAAGAAGGTGGGGCTTCCTGAGATATGCTAATCCCATTAAGCATAATTTTATCCAGCTACTTTCATTTTCCTGCAAATGACTAATTTTGTTCTTTCTAAGATGGTTCTAAAATACAAGAAATAGCCACTTTCTGATTTGCACAGACACCAGAAGGGATGAGGAGGAAGGACATTTAGAACCAGAGAAACATGACACAATCAAAGGGGCAAAATAAATGTACAGGAAGCAACCATATAGTCTAGGAGATGTCCAGATTGCCTTACAAATCAAAATAATCAACTCAAAGAAGCTAGTGAGTTACCAGAATACATCGATAAACAAAAAATAAAATCAAGAAAAATACATGTAAAAATGACAATATTAATGCCAAAAGGTATAAAAAAGAACCACATGAAAATTTTGGAATGAAGAACACTATACTATAAAATCCACTCAAGGGCTGCAACAGAAAACTTGGTCTAGCAATAGATAGAATCACTGAACTTAAAGATGAATCATTTAAAATCAACCAGTGAGGGGATTAAAGAAGGCAGAATAGAGAAAGACAGTATGTTTTAGTTACTCTGAGACTTAGAACTCAAACAGCAGGAAGACTGCTTCTTGGCAAGAGAAGAAAAGTTGTCAGAACTCAACAGAAGAAAGTTGAGCCGCAGTGGAAATGGATGCAGCACAGAGAGTATAGGACTGAAAAGAGCGCCACACATCTCTTCTGGTGAGGGGAGAATGGAGGCCGTGCCATCTTGGTGAGCCCACTCTGGGGCTGGCAGTTGGTGAGACTTGGTGGGACTCAGATACAAACTTCAGCAAAGAATAAACAAAATTCCCCCCAAAACAACCTAATGGCATACCTCCAGGACCTGGAATGACAGAAACACTCTAATCCCAAAGCCATTCAAAGGCAGGATATTATTAAAATCAGAGCAGAAATCAATAAAATAGAAAACAAAAACAACAACAAAACAATAAAAATATCAAGAAAACAAAAAGCTGGTTCTTTCAAAAGATTAACAAGGTTGATAAACCTGTAGCAAACCGAACCAAAAGAAATGGAGAATCAACCCAAATTATTAAAATCAGAAATGAAAAAAGACATAACCACAGACAGTGGGGAAATCCAGAGGATTATCAGAAACCAATTTAAAAATTTTTAGCTGTGCATGGTGGCCCATAATTACAATCCCAGTACTTGGGAGGCTAAGTCAGGAGGATCACAGTTTCAAGACCAAGCTCAGCAACTTAGTAAGGCCCTCTGCAACTTAGTGAGATTCTGTTTCAAAATAAAAAGTAAGATATGGTTGCAGGTGTTTCTCAGAGTACAGTGCCCCTGGATTCAATCCCCAGTACCAAAAGAAAAGAAAATTTATACTCCAATAAATTGGAAAATAAGAATTCAACAAATTTCTAGACACATATTACTACCTAACTGGAACCTGGAAAACACAGATAACCTTACCTGACTGATATCAAGCAAAGAGATAGAAAAAGCAATAAAAAGCTTTCTGTCAAATAAAATCCCAGGTCCAGACAGATTCCCAGCTAAATTCTACACAATGTTTACAGAAGAACTAAACCCAATAATTCACAAGTTCATCCATGAAATCGAAATCGAAAGATATGGAATCCTTACAAACTCCTTCTATGAGGCCAGTAGCACCTTAATATCAAAACAGACCAATATCATTGATGAACATAGATGCAAAAATTCTAAACCAAAGAATAGGGATATGTACTGAAAACCACATCAAGAAAATTGTACACCATGACCAAGTTGGTTTCATCCCAGGGATGCAAGGCTGGTTCAACATATGCAAATCAGCAAGATAGCAGGTTACAAAATCAATCTAAAAACATCAGTAGCTTTTTTATAAGCCAACCGTGAGTCCACTGAGAAAGAAATCCAGAAAACAATTCTATTCACAATAAACTCAAAAGCAACAAAATTCCTAGGAATAAATCTAACCAAGGAGGTAAAAGACCTATACTACAGTGCTATCATAATAAACACAACATGGTATTGGTGCAAAATGATATATAGACTAATGGAACAGAATAGGACACACAAAATCAAATCCACACAATTATATCCAATTGATTTTTTTTAAAAAGGGCCAAATGCATATCTTGGAAAAAAGAGAACCTTTTGAACAAATGGTGTTGGGAAAACTGGTTATTCATTTGTTGAAAAATGGAAATAATCTTTACCTTTCTCCCTGCAGAAGCATAAACTCAAGATCGATCCATTACCTGGAAATTAGACCACAGATTTTGAAATTACTAGAGGAGGGCATAGATTATATAATCCAATATATAGCCACAGGTAGATACTTCCTCAATAAGATCCCCCAAAGCTCAGGAAATTAAAACAAGAATTAATAAATAGATTAGCATTAAACTAAAAATCTCTGTTCATCAAAGGGAACCATCAAGACTCTAAAAAGAGACCCTACAGATTGAGATAAAAATCTTTGCTAGCCTTCCCTCTCATAGAGGACTAATATCTAGTATATACGCAGTACTTAAAAGACTGAACACTGAAAAATTAATAATCCAATCAAGAAATGGGCAATTGAACTAAGTGGACACTTCACAAGAGATACAAATGGCCAACAAATATATGAAAAATGTTCAACATCATCAGCAAACAGGGATATGCAAATCAGGTCTACACTTGAGATTCCCTCTAACTCCAATCAGAATGGCAATCATCAAGAAGTCAAACAACAGCTGGACATGGTGGTGCACACTTGTAATCCTAGTACTTGGGAGGCTGAGACAGGAGGATCCAGGTTCACAGCCAGCCTCAGCTACTTAGTGATGCCCTCTGCAACTTAGTGAGACCCTGTTTCAAAATAAAGAATAAAAAAATAGGGCTGGGGTGTAGCTCAGAAGCAGAATGCCCCTGGGTACAATCCCCAGTACCACAAAAAAAAAAGAAGTCAAACAACAATAAATGTTGGCGAGGATGTGGGGAAATGGGAACTCTTCTACACTGTTGGTGGGATTCCAAGTTTGTGCAGTCACTATGGAGATCAGTATGGAGATTCCTCAGAAAATTGGGAATGTATCCACCATATAATCCAGCTATTGCACTCCTGAGTATCTTTCCAAAGGGAATGAAATCAGAAAATCATAGTAATATATGCATATCCATGTTTATAGCAGCACAATTCCCAGTAGCCAAATTATGGAACTAACCTAGTTTTTCATGAACAAATGAATGGGTTATAATATTATGGGATATACACGCAATGGAATTTGACTCAGTCATCAAGAAGAACAAAATGTCATTTGCAAGGAAATGGATGTAATCAGCCAGTCACAGAAAGTGAAGGGTCATTTCTTTTCTCTCATATGCAAAAACTAGGGAGTAATTGGGATACCAGAAGGACTTCAGATAGTGGAAGAGAAACTTTAGTTGAGTCAGGGAGGTGACCTAGGGGAAGGAGGGTGGGGAGAGGGAGTATTTCTATCAACATTATATACATATGTGAGAATACCAATGTCAGTGTCAATACTCTGAATGGGGAAGGGGAAGAGTGGGAAGGGAGCTGGGGAACAGGCCACCAAGTACTGTATGAATGTATGTTACTATCATTATTAAATTTTTAGAAAGGAAACGTTTCCTGTGAGAAATGGCAAGTATTAATGAACAGGAAAGTTTGTGTACTGTTACGTATGCCATGGTGGAGGCCCAATGACACATATCATCCAGTTATGATGGGGAGGATTGACGGAAGGGAGAGAGTGGGAATGGATACTTGGTGGTATAAAGTGGAAGTAAGTTTTTAGGAAGGAAATGTTTCCTATGAGACATGGCAATTATTATTGAACAAGAAGGCTTATGTGCGGTTATGTATGCAATGGTGGAGGCCCAATGACACGTATCATCCAGCTGAGATGGGGAGGGTTGAGGGAAGGAAGAGAGTGAGCATGGATTCTGGATGATATGGCATGTAATTACATTTTTATGTGGAATAACCATGCATCAGGATGAATCCACATATTTTCCTAGTTGTAGTCATGTTGGTAGAGATTGATGGTTACATATGTAAAAATATTTCTTCTTGCTTTCCTCCTCAGAGATTTACTATATATGTTTCCCCCCATAAAATGAACAAAAATGACAAACTGCTCAGCAATAATAACCTAGAAAAATCTATGTACACTGAAATTGGCATTAGAATCCTGGCTAACACTATCCTTCTTTCCATGTCCGATTGTTGTTTCTTAGGCACAGGCCCAAACCCACTGATCTGCCCAGTGGTCTCTTGGCCCTAACCACCTAGTCATGCTGCTAATGCAAGCATTTATAAATATAGACATTTTCATGTTCAGAGAGGGAGGTGGAGTGACATGACATGTAAGTTAGTTATCCATCTGTACAGGTCAATGAGGGGCCTCTCCATCTGTACCACCTGCTTATGGAGTATCATCCAGGCCACTATCCTTTGCCCCAGAAGCTCCTGGTTAGCAAGGTTCAAACATATATCCTCTCTTCATAATCTGTGTTGCATTCTTTTCCCATGGACATCCCATACAACCCTTTGTAGTCATCTCTTAGTCATCATTATTGTGACTCACAATTTGAACTCAAGACAATCTTATATGTGTCACTGAATCCTGCTCTCTCTTAGCCATGAGTCACTTCCTCTGGCACACCGTTTTCATACTGTTGACATTCATGGAATCCTTCATGGTGGGACTCATATCCCTCTCGAGTGGATACATGGTGGCTCTCTTGTGCAGACATAATAGGCAGTCCCAGCATCTTCACAGCACCAGCCTTTCTCCAAAAGCATCCCCAGAAGAAAGAGCCACCAGGACCATTCTGCTGCTCATGATTTGCTTAGTGGTTATTTCCATTTTGGATGGCTTTGTCTCCTATGCATTACTTATGGTGAATGATGATCCAATATTTTATTGTATCCAGGTTCTTATGGTCCATATCTATGACACAATGAGTCCTTTGGTGTTCATCAGTACTTAACGTATGATCAATGGTTTGAAGTCACTGTGTGGGAGGGACAGTAGATATTTGATTACTCAGTGATATGTCCCCTTTAGATGAGCCAATGTGCTGTCTTCAGAATGATTAATCATGCCACATTTTATATGGAGTGGAGTCATGCTTTTGATGTTAAGCCTATTTATTTGGATATGTGTGGATAATATATAGATAAAAGAAAATCAAACAACATGACTTTTTGAGATATTGAACGAGTTTCATGTTTCTCTTGGGTTCTCAAGGGAACCAATAACATGGCTCTCATGTCATGACCTGGGTTAGACCATCCTACTGTTAGAGATGGGATAGCTTACAACAGTGTGTGTGTGTGTGTGTGTGTGTGTGTGTGTGTGTGTGTCTGTTGTGATGGTGATTGAACCCAGGGGCATTCTACCTCTGGGCTATACCCCCAGCTCTATTTTTATATTTGTAAACTGGGTCTCACTAAGTTTCTGAGGCTGGATTCAAACCTGTGATCCTCCTGTCTCAGCCTCCCATGTACTGAGATCACAGGCATGCACCACCATCCTTAGCAACACTTTTCAATGATTTTTCTCAGTTGTATGTATTGATCAAACTAGATTTGTGAATATTTGTTACCATAAAACATCACATGATCTAGTAAACACAGACACACGCTCACCAAAAATTACTACATTCAGGCAATCAATAGTCCTTTGGACAGCAAGGCTCATAACATGTAAATCATAATGATATACAATATTCAAAGGTGGAAACAACCAAGTGTCTTCAACAGTGAGAATGTATAAACAAAGTGCAGCTTCTATTTCCACAGGAACATTATTCAGTCTTAAATTGGAAGAAAATTCTGGCACCTGATTCTACATACATGAACCCTCAGGCTACTCTACAAAGTGAAGTAATTCAGTCAATAAAGAATAAATTTTCTATAAATCTGCTTATAGATAGTTCAACATAGAGCAGTGAGAGTGATAAAAAAGAAAATAGAATGGCATTCCAGAGGGTCAAGAGAGAGGGCCATGGGAAATTTTTGTTTGATAGATAAAGAGTTTCAGTTCAGAATGAAAGTAAGAGTTGGAGATAGATGATAGAGAAGGTTGCACAGATGCATGTATGTATTATGCCACTCAAATATACACTAAACTTGGTCAAAATGGTAAATGTGTGTATTTCATCTTAGTAAAAATGTTTAGTGCTGTGAGAAATATTCCCTGAAGTTAAAAAATAAGTGACTAGATTCTAAAATCACCAAAACGTAATTTGTCAACAATTTTGGAATAGTAAATTTGTCCAAAACAATGATTCGAAGATTGTTTTCAATAGGTTCATATCTTATCAGTTTCTTCAAAGTAAGTTTGTTTGGATGGATTCAGTTAAGTACCATTTTGCGTTGTTCTACCTTTGAAAAGACAGTCATCACTGCCTTTGGTAGCCCCATTATTATATCTGTCTGGATGAAGACATATAATATGAGGTCAAAACACATAATTTAAAGAGTAAATCAAAGAAAATTATCTAGCCTTGGTAGCATTTAATGCTGTGAAAATTGAGGACTTGTAATATTCTACTTAAAGTAGAAAACTAAGCCAAATATAAAATCTATCACAGGTATGTTTTTACATAGGTTATTCAATATTTGAAAAGAACAATTCAGGGAAATGCTACCAAATCAAATTCAACTTATATTCTATCACTAGGAATACCCCTACTCATAAATCGATCTCATTATTTTGCATTTAAGGTTTACTTAAACAAATAACTATTGGGTAATGGGAACAATTTGGAGAAAGATTATGTATACTTTGTAAATTTTGTGTTGACCAAAAGCCTCTAGAACAAGTCTTACATTAACAAAAGACAATGTTATTTCACCAGGTGGCATGATAGAATATTGTGAAACTGTTGGAATTTCAATAATATGTGTTGGGGGAAGTGAATAAAACAAATAATCCAAATGAGAAATGTATAAGAAGCATGAATGGCAGGGCATGGTGGTGCATGCCCTGATCTAAATTATTTGGGAGGCTGAGGCAGGAGGATCTTAAAACTCACAAGTACTAGGGTTATAGGTGTGCACCACCACGCCCAGCTCAAAAACCACTTCTGATCCCCTTGATGGTAACTGACAAGAATTTGAGAGGTAATTGGTCATAAATGTGGTTGAAGAGCTTGAAGCACCTGCCATTGGAGTGAGGGCTCCTGATTGGAATTTCTCAAACACTATCTGATGTATATATTCCAGCCAGCTGGGCATGGTGGTGAATGCTTGTCATGCCCGTACATGGGAGGCAGACACAGGTGGATGGCAGGTTTCCAATCAGCCTCTGCAACTTAGCCAGGTCATGCCCCTGGATTCTGTCTCCAGTACTGGAAAAAATCAAAAGTCTGGGGGTGTATCTCAGAGGTAGAATTCCCTTGTGTTCATTCCCCAGTAACAACAAAGGGAAAAGAAAAAAAAAATAAACATCTACATGTCTGATATTTGTCCATCCCAAAGCTGAAAATGAAGATATCATCTTGACAGTGTTTTGGAAAACCAGGGCATATTTAGATGTAAATAAAGTTCAAAGATTAGAAAAGATAAAGTTCAAAAGGACGAGGCTCATGTAATTGTAACTGAAAACCCATCTATAACCCATTTCCCTTCTCAACACGTGTATGCATTTAATAGATTGGTTAGCAGTTTATTGTTTTATTTCAGTGCTGGAGAATGGAACCCAGGGCCTCGTGTAAGCTGGGCCAGCCCTCTATCAAAGAGCTACATATTCAGCCCTAATAGTTTATTTTTGCAAGAATGCAATGGCACTACTCTGATATTAATGTTTAATGGTACGGCCTCTTGGACATCTTTTCACATCTGTGCAGAAGGATCCATCTTACCCATCCCCAGTGTGCTGAGCTCTGGAGAACAGCTGAAGGGCAAGAGAGGCTCCAGGGGCAGGAGTCTGGTCCTGATGTGTGGATGGGTGAGGAGCAGGGACTAGAAGGAGATCAAGACCTCAGTTCCCTAAAGCATTTGGGTTTTCAAAAGGCTTCTTGCTAAGCATCTGAGTGATCACTTCTTTGGATTAATTGTCTTCCAGTATTTAATGCCCAGAGCCCAGCTTCGCAGCACTGGGAGGTGGCTTAGAATATAGATCAGCGTAGCACAGTGAAAGATGCCAATGGCCACTTCTGTCCAGCTGGGCCAAGGAATGCTGCGTTTGTACCAGGTGTACCTGTTTGAACTTATTGCTGTTGATTGCTGGCCCAAAAAATTCACCCTGGATCCACCCAAGGACCTGAAGTGCAAGGGGAGCAGACGTAGCCTGGACTATATGGTCATAAGTTGTCTCCAGCGAGAGCAGGCAGCCGAGATGGACAGCACCAAGTAGGTGGCCCAGTCCAGGGCTTTGTTTTACATATGCTTACATTATATTGTTTTCAGTTGATACATCCTAATTATATGCATTTGTGGGGTTTAGTGTGATGCTTAGATAACTCTACACTGTGGGATGACTAACTCCTCCTTTCTTTTTTCTTTTTTTTTTTGTGGTAATGGGGATTGAACCCAGGGGAGTTCTACCTCCGCGCTACATCCCCAGCCCTATTTTTTTTATACTTTATTTTGAAACCGGGTCTCACGAAGTTGCAGAAGGCCTCACTAGGTAGAGAGAGAGACAGGAAGAGAGAGAGAGAGAGAGAGAGAGAGAGAGCTGAGGCTGGCTGTGAACCTGGATCCTCTGGTCTCCGCCTCCAAAAGTACTGGGATTACATGCATGCGCCACCATGCCCGGCCTGAATAACTCCTCCTAATTAATATATTTCTCAGCTCCCTGGACCCTGACTTTGACCACAGTGAATTCTGACAGACAGCTGCTGGAGGGAGATGCTCTGACTTCTCCACAGGGCTGCAGGCACAAGGCTACGTGGAGCCTCCTGCAGACCAGGACCCCTCTGCGTGATCTTGATCTTGCACTGCTCAATCTTGAGTAGCCTCTCTGGGTGTGTGCTGTACTCTGCGAGGGTGATAATAACCCTGTACTTTATAGGGTCCTGTAAGGTTGAAATGAAACCAGGCATTTGATGTCCCCACCCAGATCTGGTGAGTATCAACTCCCTCTTCTGTGCTCACCAGCCTTTCCTTGGGAGAAGCTTCTAGTATAAAATGCATCAGGCTCCTGCTCCTGTTTCTCTGAAGGCCTGAGGGGGGCTCTGGGCCTGACTCTTGATGCTGGTCACCAAAGGTAAAAACTCAACCCTATGGGAAACCCTCCCCCTGATGTCCAACACTATACATGTAGGGAAATGCCCCTGGGGGCCCAGGGCTGTGTGGAGTGGCTGTCATGTTCCCCACTGCCAGGACCTTCTTCCTCCTGGCCTGAATTAGAGACCAGGAGTCCTAGCGGGGCCTTGGCCAGGAACATTCTCAGGAGGCTGGGTGACAGCCTTTCAGAGGCAGGTGGCTGGGGACTTTCCCATAGGACATCTTGAGCTCCCCAAGACTCAGTTATAGCTTCAGTGGTGTGGACAGAAGGTGGGGTACCCCATCACTGTCTCCTCATTTCATCCAAGATCTTCCTTTTTTAGTGCTATTTTTTCCACATCCCCTTACCCATGGCCCATGAGAACAGTTTGTCTGACAAGAGTCGCACGGTGCTTCAGTTCTGGGACGCTGAGCATCCCCGGTGTTTCATTGGCAAGGCTTGTCTGAAGACTGACAGGTGTCTGGCAGACCCCTGGGATGCAAGGCAAGTAGGGGGTGCTCATGAGTTGGGATAAAATGGCAGAGCTCCGTAGGAGTTTTGAGAAGGGACGCTGTGGTGCTGTTCCTTTGTTGATGAGCAGAGGAAAAGACTGGTAGTGGAGGACTCATAGAAACTTTGGAGTCACATTTGTCTGGATTGTGCATTTCATCTCATCTCCTAACTGTAGGGTACATTGGGGGACACACTTGGAAGGCGGGGTGCGTGGCTTCCCCCTGGTGCATGATGTCTATGGAGGTTTTGTTCCAGCTGCAGGCACTCAACACATGTGGCTGCTAGCCCCTCCTCCAGAGTGAGCCTGGGTGAACAGTTGGCAAGGCCTCTCACCTGGGGCCTGCATGGGGGAAAGTCTTCAAACTGGGTTTTTGTGAGTGTTTTGGGTTGGAGGCGATTCACTGCTCTCACAGAAGTTCCTTCCTCTGTTCTCCAAACACTAGGGAAGGATCAAATTTTATTTGTGACCCAAGAAGAACACGAAAGTCCCAGCAATGCAGAGCTGGTGTCTGTTGACCGCACGGATCCCTAAGAGGAACAGGTGAGTGACATGGGGCCTCTCCAGGACCCAGAGACACATTCTGGGGGAAGGCTCAGTGTTGGGATTCCTTCCCCACTTTGTCTTAGCCAAGACTGGGCATGAGGTGGCATCTCAGCCACGGGTCATCTCTGCAAGCGGTGTCTCCTCTCCCTCCAGAGTATTGAGTGTGTGCTGAGCCATTGGACAGAACAGTTTCTCCTTCCTGAAACACGTCTGCCTCTTCTATCCTGAGTTTCTGCACTGCCCTAAGCAGTTGGATGCTTCACAGTCATCACGTTTGAAGGGTGAATGTCATGTATTCCAGCAGTTACAGGTAGGTTAAGGTGACAGGGATCTGTCTGCTCAGTCAGTTTATGAGACTGAATTCTGCCACACCTACCAACTCTACCAGCAGGGATGCACATGAGCAGTCATTTGGATTGTCCTGTGAGGTTGCTGGTGTCCCTGCTCTCTCCTTTTAAGTGTTCTAGCAAGCACCTGGCCTGAAAATGTCACTCGCCATAGGCAGTTTTCTTAGCACCAGGCTTCAACTAACTTAGTCAATACTGTTGCATGTTCTTCGGTTCACAGGCCAGTATAGCAATGGTCACGTGAGCCTAAGATGTCATGCTAAAGTCTGCTAGACTCACCAGACACCTACCCAGTTCACCAATCAAAAACTTTTTCTTTTTTGGTACTGTGGATTGAATCCAGGGCTATTATACCTCAATGCTACACTCCATGCATTTTATTTTTCATGGTACTGGGGATTGAACCCACGGATATTTTACCTCTAAGCCACACCCCAGCCCTATTTTTTTATTCTTCATTTTTAAGCAGGGTTTCACAAAGTTGCAGAGTCTCACTAACTAGTTGAGGCTGGCTGCGAACCTGCAACCCTCCTGTCTCAATCCTCCAAGTACTGGGATTATAATTGTGTGTGACCACGCTCTGCTCACCCCAAGCCTTTTTAGGTTTTATTTGGAAAATGTGTCTCACTGTGTTTGTTACAGAGTCTTATGAAGTTGCTGAGGATGGCCTTGATCCTATGATCCTCCTTTCCCTGCCTCCCAGGTACTGGGGTTATTGGTGTGCACCACCACACCAAGCACATGAACCACTTCTGATGCCCATGATGATAACTTACAAGACTTTGAGTGCAAATTGATCATAAATATGGTTGAAGAGCTTGAAGCTGCTGCCAGTGGAGTGAGGGCTTCTGACTGGAATTTTTAAAACACTAGTGTATATATTCCAGCCGTGCATGGTGGCGCATGATTGTCATCCCAGTACTTGGAGGCAGACACAGGGGAATCACAGGTTCATGACCAGCCTCAGCAATTTAGCAAGGTACTCTGCAACTTAATGAGACTCTGCTTCAAAATAGAAAACAAAAGCTGGGCATGGTGGTGCATGCTTGTAATCCCAGTACTTAGGAGGCTGAGAACAGAGGATCTGGGTTTGCGGCCAGGCTCAGATACTTAGTGAGGCCCTCCACAACATTGTGAGACCCGGTTTCAAAATAAAGTATAAAAAATAGGGCTGGGGGTGTAGCTCAGAGGTAGAATGCCCCTGGGTTCAATCTCCAGTACTGCAAAAAAAACAAAAAATAGAAAACAAAATAGGGCTTGAGGTATATAGCTCAGAAGTAAAACGCCCCGATTCAGTCTCTCATACCACACACACACAAAATAGTGTATATTCCTAGGTTGGAAACTTCAGTTGTTATCTGTACTATTTCCTCTACTCAGAGAAAAGCTAAGATTCATATGTAGCAGCACTCTTGGGAATAGTGGAAAATAAAGGCATTTTTTGGTGTTTGGGATTGAACCAAGGGCATTCTACCTCCAAGCTGCACCCCCAGCCCTTTAAAATTTTTGTTTTGTTTTGTTTTGAAGCAGGTTTTTGATACATTGCTGAGGTTATTCTCGAACCTGTCATCCTCCTATCTCAGCCTCCCACATAATTGGGATAATAGGACTGTGCCACCACACCCAGAAGAAAGTACAGACATCATACAAAGTGCTAACATTCTGAGAGGAACAGCTACAGGCCTAATCTTGAATCAGAGCTCATTGATAAAAACAAGTCAGTTCCAGTTCTTTGCCAACTTTTAAGTCCAAATTATTTAAGCATATTTTGTTAACTGATCAAGACTCTAGAGGCCTGTAGAACAAATCAGCTTTTGTTTTGTCTGCCTCTCAATGTATAAAATTAGTACATCTAGCTGGGTAGGGTGGTGCACACTTGCAATCCTAGTTCTTGGGAGGATGAGGCAGAGGATCGCCTGTTCAAGATCAGCCTCAGACTTCAGAAATGTAGACCCTATTTCAAAATAAAGAATAAAAATAGGGCTGGTGTGTAGCTCAGAAATAGAATGTCCCAGGGTTCAATCCTCAGTACTAATGCAAAACAAAACAAATAAGCAAAATCGTATATCTGGGTTTAATTGAACATGCTTGTAATTCCAGTACTGAGACAGATGGCTTGCAAGTTCAAGGACAGCCTTAGCAATTAGTGAGACTCTCATTAACCTTATGAGACCCTGTTTCAAAATAAAAATAAAATAGGGCCAGGGGTTTAACTCAGAGTTAGAATGCCCCTGGGTTCAATCCCCAGTACCCCAAAAGAAAAAAATGCAGGGTAGTACCAGGAGGTTGTGGATCAGTGAAGTTTCCTATGCTGGAATTAAGAGGAATTTGGCCCAGGACTTTAGATACCAGTGAAGAGTATTATGCCTAAAGTGAAGGTCCATGTGTGATGTGAGTGGAATTTTATTTTATTTTATTATTTTATTTTTGTGGTTCTAAGGTGGCTTACAACATAGATCAGTGTACCACATGAAGAAGGATGCCAATGGCCAATTCTGTCCAGCTGAGCCAAGGAATGATGTGTGTGTACCACATGCTTGATGATGATCCAAATCCAGAGGTAAGTTCACAGAGGAGTATCTGCCAGGCTCTGTGGCAACTGGACTGTTTTCCCATGTTCCAAGTACTGGGATTAGAGGCCTGTACACCACGCCTGGCTTAGAGAAAATCTCTCACATTTTGCCTTGCCCATTTTCCTGTTCCAGGATTGGTACTGCGAAATGGAGACATTAACTGGAACTGCCAATGCCTCATGGGAATGACCAGCGGCCCCTGCGGGGAACAATTCCAGCTGGCCTTTTCCTGCTTCCACTATAGCACAGAGGAAATCAACAGATCAGAGGATGTCAACCAGTTCTGGGCCATGCTGGAATGCATGCAGAAATACCCAGAACCCTATCCCCAAGATGGTGAGGAGGACAAGGAGAAGAAGCCAGCAGAATGTGTAGAGGAAGCACCACCCACTGAGGCCACCACCACTAAAGGAGAGGAGAGGTTAAGCTGATAAAGTCCTGAGATGCTGGCTTCCAGTCCTTCCATGCAGAGTGATGTGGATCTTTTGCAGAAAGCCTTTAAATGGCCTCTGAGAAAGTGTCTTTCCCTCTATAGTTCTGTGCACTGTAATGTGCAAAATAACCTATTTTGATGATTGGGGTCTTGGCCCTTTCCATATAAACTGAAAAAAATGGGAGTTTGTAGGCTTTGTGTCCTACATAAACCTATCAATGCATAAAGCTGCTATTTTTTAATTTTCTTGATTTTCTAGAATTTTTCAACTTTGACCTGATGTGTTGAACATTCTCAGCAATCAAAAATCATTATCCAGTAATGTTACTACTTGTGAGTGATCTGGTTTATTCTGATCCATTGTTTCCTTTTTGTAGATTTTATTCCTCTTCAGGAAATAGAAGCAAAAATCTCTTCCTTCTGAAACACCGGAGTGTGGCCATTCTCAACAGAAGAGGTCAGGTGTTCTGATCTGTCTTTCTTAAGAGCCATCTTGCCCTGGAGTATAAGAGACCGATACTGTACTTCGTTCCTGATACCCTGATATGTCTTGGTTTCCATGTTTGCCTTGAGCTTCAGGTTTTCTACATTTAGATGTAGAGATTTGGACCATCTGATTGCCAGTCCCTTTGTGAAGAAAGGCTTGTTTCAGCTGTTCTGAAAGCTGGGCTTTGGGGCCTGGCTTTCACATCTGGTCCGATGCCATGGTCTTGAGAGGTTGCGACCTGAGTTGCCAAAGCAGCAGCCAAGAGTGGAAACGGTGTGAATGAAGTTCTCAATTAAAAGGAAGTGTGCTTCCTACCCAATTTTGAATGTGACTTGTTTTTGCAAGTTTTAAATGCACGTGATGTTAGGAAAATTTAAAGTTATGAGAAATTCCTCTTTCAGGATCTTGGTAAATCAGTCTGTGTCTGTCAAAATTTTCTGGGTTGAGTTCAAATTAAGCTCATTTTTCTTTGAACAGATGCCTTCATTTAGAGACACTGCAGTTTCACTGTGAGGTGGGGAATGTTCATCCCATTTGAAGGAAAGGAACTGAAGCCCTGTGCTCAAGGTAACTGCTGTTTTCAGGCTGTGGTGCATAGTAATGCTACATATGTCCCAAGTTTATGGGTTATTGCTATGTAAATAATTACGTTCAAACTTAGCAGCTTGAAGCCAGGCATGGTGTTGCACACTTGTGATCTCTGTACTTGGGAAGCCAAGACAGGAGGATCACAGGTTTGAGGACAGGCTTGGTGAGTAGTGAGTCTCTCAGCAATCTAGCGAGACCCTGTTTTAAAACAAAAAGTATAATAGGGCTGGGAGTGTAGCTCAGAGGTAGAATGCCCCCGGGTTCAATCCCCAGTATCCCCTCCCTCCCACAACCCAAGACTTAGCAGCTTGAAACAACAAATATTACCTAGAATTTCTGTGGCTCAGGACCTGGGCATTGCTTCTCAGAATTTCTCTGTGTTCACTGGCTCAGTCTTTCATAAGGCTATGATTCCTGTCATGTCATGGCTTGGCAGACTTGGCAGAGTCAGTCAAATGGATTTTTTTTGTCATGCCCACCCCATCAAGTTTTCCTTTGAAAGAAGAGCCCAGAACCCCAAAAGCATTTATCAGTCTTGAGGTGGTCCACATTTTCTTCTTTTTTTGGGGTGTTACTGGGGTTTTAACCATGCAGGGGCATTTAACCTCTGAGCTACACCTTCAGCCTATTCATTTTTAAACATGGTCTCATAAATGCCTGTAATCACAGTACTTGGGAGGCTGAGACAGGAGTATCACAGGTTTGTGGCCAGCTGCATCAACTTAGTGAGGACCTGTTTTGAAATAAAAAATAAAGCCAGGTCTCGTGGCACACACCTGTAATCCCAGTAGTTGGGAGACTGAGACAGGAGGTGCACAGGTTTGAGGCCAGCCTCTGCAGTCTAGTGAGACCCTTTTTCCAAATAAAAAATAAAAAGGTCTGGGGATGAAGCTTGGAGGTAGAATGCCCCTGGGTTCAATCCCCAGTACAACAAAAAAAAAACCCCTCATATTTCCAAATAAAGAATGTTATAAATAGTTATGTATTCATAAGGAACTTACAACCTAAGCAAAGGTAAATATTTTGTGTGTGACCTCCTGTCCCAGTCTCCCAAGTACTGGATTACAGGCAAGGGCCACCATACATGCTACAGGTGTTTTGTTTTCTTTCTTCATTTTTCATTAACATTTTATTTTTAAGATTTACATTAAACAGAAAAGTTGCTGATCATTAAAAAATACCATAGCTATCATTTTTAAATTTTAAATTATGTTCTTATTAAACAAAGCAGTAACACTCTTAATAACTAATACTCTATAGCTAAATTTTTTTGTAGTACTGGGGATTGAACCTAGGGGCATTCTAACTCAGAGCTATACCTCCAGCCCTATTTTTTATTCTTTATTTTGAAACAGGGTCTCACTAAGTTGCGGGGGACCTCAGTAAGTAGCTGAGGCTGGTTATGAAACTGTGATCCTCCTGTCTCAGCCTCCCAAGTACTGGGATTACAAGTGTGCACCACTATGCCCAGCACAATTACATTTTTTATTTGCAAGAGCTGTGTGCAAAATCCTTTTCAAACTATAAGACTTTGGAATAAGATACAAGTGTTTATCCCTACGAGTTAGTTACCCCTGACTGCTTGTAATGAATCACTGCTCCCTACATTCTTAATTCACATTTTATAAATTTATATAGTAAGAGAAAAGCCACCATTTTCTGATCTTGGTAGATGATTCATAATTTTTGAAAAAAATCCCCGATCTACAGAGTAAACTTTATTTCCACCTGTAATTCAGTTTTTTTATTTTTTTTTACAAGTAGAGGTCAGTTTTTTAAAAAGTAAATATGAGTACATCCTTTTAGACACACATTTTAATCAAGACAGGACTTGAAAAATCAAGTTACATGGAAAAAGAGTCTGGGAAAAGCAAACTGTAGATTCACACTTTTTTCTTCAGGCAAGCTGAGGTAGGAGCCCAGCTATGTCCTTAAAGACTATGATTGGCTAGAAGCCAAGGGACAAAATAAAAGAATAAAACCTTCTTCACAGACCCCCTTCTAAGGAGAACAAAGAAGGGCCTCTCCAAGCAGCTGAGGTGGCAAGATAAGGCAGGTAGCTGCTAGAGAAACATGAAACAATGAACAAAATTTGGGAATGAGTAAATAATTTCATTCCATGCCCTGTCCTAATGCAGAGCAAGCATTTGAAGAGAATAAACAGAAACTTTACTTCACTGCTCTGCTCCACAGGCAGGCAAAAGCTGCCTGTCAACATGAGATCAATTTAAATCCCAAAATTTACAGATCCAAGAGAAGTTAAAGAATTAAAGGATCACTATACATCTTCTTACATAGTCACTGGGATATCCAAACAAAGAGGAGGCTAAAGAACAAAACTGTCCTATTTATTTATTTGGTAACAAAAATGAAATGTTATAACTTAGAAGGCTGCAGACTTGAGATTTGGACTTGAGAAGAAACATCCTTTCACATGGATGCTGACAATCAGGCTAAAACGAGCACCTATATTTTCTGCTGGTGTAGGCAAAGATAGCAACTGGGTTGGGAAAGAGGTAGGGGTAACCTATATAAGCTCCAAATTTTCAAGGGAAAGACGACTCTCTTTCCCTGTCTCTCTGTCTCTCTGTCTGTTACTTTAGCTTTTGCAATAAATCCTCCCTGGCATTAAATTCCAAGTGTGTCTCTCAGCGATTCTTTAACTGCCGAGGGGAAGAACTCAGGATTGGGTGGGTGATGCGACCATCTGATCCATAACATCTTTGGTGCCCAACACGGAGTTTCAGAGACATAGACATTGGTAAGTCTACTAAAATGTTTTCTTGTTTTTTTCTCCCTGTTTCTAAATGTTTTATTTATGCATATGGGTGTGTGTGAAATTCCTGTCCTTTACTTTCATGGACCAAAAGGGCATAAACTTGGTCCAAACGCAGAGCAGGTGATCAATGGTCCCAATTCTTTTTCTTCTCTTCCTCTTCTCCCTGTCTATTGTATAAACTATGTAAGAGGCATAAAAATGTTGCTTTTATAACCAACCAATAGCTATAGTATTCAGGAAGTTCTTAACCTTTATCGCCATCTACTGGTAAAAGACAGGATTTTCTCTATCTCTGTTTCTCTTCATTTCTGGCCATTTTTTTATAAAAAACTCTTTAAGCTCTTGTTATAATTGTAAACTCTAATTTGCTTTGGCTCTAGCTAGTCTCTGAATGGATAGTGCCCTAGCCAGTCTGCCAAGACAGTTAACTGCTGATAGCAGGACGTGAGGATGGAAAGAGCTTCGGGGAGCTAAGTCGTGTTGTGCAGCCACTACTGTGGCTGGCGAATGGGACCCAGAGCTGCGCATGCCCTGTTGGGGGGGCTGTGCCACTGCCACTGCCACTAGTGCTGTGGCTGATATTAATTCCTTATGCATAGCACCTAAAGCTGAGGCACACATAAACACACAATCACATGGGAATGTGACCTGGAAGTCCACAGACCCACAAGAAAAACAAGGAGTATTCGATGCAGTTGGCATGCAGATGCAGCCATGCAAGGGGGGGAAGATCACATGCGGGGACCCCAGCCCTGAGTCCCAGATATAGTTGGAAAGCCACTTCTAATCTAGCTTAAAAATTTACATATAAATAAATGGCTGCAACAGCAGGATTTGGGGTTAAACCTCCATCCCACATGGTGTGGCAGAAAGGCAAACAAAGGACAGTCCTCCATCATCCTAAATTTAATATGCTTGAGAATGGAGGTGTGTATTTCACAGCCACTCCTCTAAACCAACCCACATGCTGCCTCTGGAAGGAGTGAGCAGCCCCTTCCATGGAATGGCTAACAACATTTCACCGGCTAGCAGACTGACTTATGCTCTGGGTAGATTAATGCTTAAAGTTTAAATGTTCTTGTAAAAACGTGTACTAATGTGGCTTGTTCTCTTACACTCTACAGGTCAATTCTAGGATTGTAAAGTTTGGTGTTTCAACCCCTGACAAAAAGGAAAAGACAAGACACATTTACAGCAAAATACAGTTTTTTTATCTTATTTTTCTACCAGAACTAAGGCCTTTCATTTTTTTCCTTGAGCTCATGTTTTTTTTTTTTTAACCTGGGCCCACGTGCATATATTTTTTTCTGATTTTTTGTTTTATCTCTGATCTATTTTCTCTGTTTAATCTAACTAGAAGCTTTCTAGGTCTCTGAAATTTTGACTTTTATCTTCTTGCCTCTACTCAGTAGCTGTTCAAGGGGTCATTCTATGTTTGATATCCTGGAAAAAGGAAAATAAATGGTGGTGGTGATTGGGATGTTTTTCTGACATGGAGAGACAAAGCGGCCACCTGAATAAATTTGATTCAGTGTCACCCATGCCTGACCAACAAAGGCTTCACTCCTGGAGATAATTATATATATATATATATATATATATATATATATATGTGTGTGTGTGTGTGTGTGTGTGTGTGTGTGTGTGTGTATTATATATATATATATATGTATGTATATATATGTAACTTTTTTCCCTTATCTGTTGATGCTTTTTGTTATAAGTGTAGTATGTCTGTCTACTTGGTACTACAAATTAACATATTAATAAGTGAACACTCATAAAATTTTTAAAAAAACATAAGATGAAATATGTCTGAGTTCACCTGACTTAAATAAATTTTAACTTCTGATTAAATCTAAGACATGTTAATCAGACTAAAGTAAAAATGTCCTTAAAATTATAAACACATGATTTTTTTCCCTAGGTAAATAATCAAGTTTGTGCTTGTTTCTGTAAGAGGTTCCAGATACAATGTTTATTGATTTTAAAGCTTTTTTCTTTGGCAGAAATAGGGTTTTTAGGGCACTAATGATGTTTATTTAGTGTCTCGATTTTTAGGAATGATTTAATATTAAATTAAGTAAATGCAAATAGTAATTGTTGCTTTAAAATGCTTTGGGCTTCTTAGGATCTACAATAACATTTCAGTCAAATGAGTGTGCTTCTAAATTGCCAGTATATGGGAAAACAATGTTGTAAAATGGTTTTGTTTTTGGGTCATTCACTAAAAGACAACAAAAGCTACTGGAAAGCAGGGTTCAGGTCAATATGTAAAGCTACAGAAATCAGGGTTCAGGTCAGTGTGTGATGCTGTAGCCAAGGCTCTGATGGGTTCAGGTCAATATGTAATTTATATATATATATATATATATTGCTTTGATGGGAATAACTGTCTATTTTCTTTTACCTAAATACCCTAAGAATTTAGAGTCAATTAATATGTCAATGAAACACTCCTTAACAATCTTTAGAACAGTTTAAAGCCTTCTAAATGGAAAATTGCAAATTTTATTGGTCCAGATGCTAACCACCCCAAGTGTCATCTCCTTATTGATCATCATCTTAGGAAGAAACAGCAGAGGGCCACAGGAGGGATCTCTAAATAGTGACACCTGATGGTTGTTTAACATCACTGCAACTTACAAGGTCAGTAGCCCTCCCCCAAAAGGAATACCTTATTGTATTGTGAGACCCCCAAATGAGTGCTCCCATCCATTCCGCTCCTGTCAAAGATGGGACACTCTTTTAAAAACCCTCTGTGACTCAAAATTGGAAAAGACACTCGTTTTTTTATATGTCGTTTGTGATACTTCCAAACTCCTTGTCCCTTCTGTAGGCAGGCTCAAGAAGGGGAGTTAGTAAGACCTCTGCTTTGCAGGTCCTGTACTCCTCTCCTTTGCCATTTGACAGAACATAGTCTCTCTGAACAGCCAATGGCCCCTTTTGCAGAACTTATAACAGAAAAAAAACATCTGTGGGTGGCTATTTATGATCTTTTGTCAGCTTTAGGCTTTTATCCCCACCTAACTCATGCGACATTTTCCCCGAGGCATATAGGAAATGAGAGACCAGGTCCTTCCCTTCTTGAGATCTTA
Organism: Glis glis; assembly: GCA_004027185.1. Taxonomy (NCBI): domain Eukaryota; kingdom Metazoa; phylum Chordata; class Mammalia; order Rodentia; family Gliridae; genus Glis; species Glis glis. The sequence goes on along the minus strand of PVJS01019435.1, from coordinate 9,090 downwards.
GATTTAATGACCCCCACTTGGAAGGCAGGGGCAGGATCATTACAAGTTGGGGGCCAGCCTGTGTAATGTAATCAGATGTTGACTTAAAATAAAAATAAAAAGGTTTGTCCATGGATAATGAAAATATTCAGGGAGTTACAGTGTTTTATTAATTGGAAGTACCAAAGTTATCTGGGGTGTACAAAAGTATATAGGACCCCCACCCAGACAAGGAGAGATGGAACAACAGGCAGGGAAGGATGAACTGAGGCAGACATATGGGTGGCGATGCCTCATGCTCAAAACAGGCCTCTCCTGGTGGTCCATAAGGCAACACCCTCATAAAGCTCATGACAGGTGCTTAACCAGTTTGGCCCTGGCTACATTTCAATTTTTATATATAGGGTGTATGGACCAACCTCATTCACAGAAGTCAGCTAGACTTCTAGAAGTCAGCTATGTGTCAGTGTTCCTCAGTATCACATGGAATCTGCATTCCACCTATAGGCCACAGAGTTCAGGCAAACTAGAGAAAATGAACAGAACTATCAAAACTGGGTTAGGAAGCAGGCTTTGAGTTAGGTGGTTTTCCCAACTATAGGCTGATGTCAGTGTCTGAGCGCATTTAAGGTGGGAGAGGCCATTCTGTGGTATTCGGTTGCTTAGGTTTAGGGAATCCACTTTCAGCCAGGTGCAGTGGTGTACCCCTTTATTCCCAGCCACTTGGGAGGCTGAAGCAGGATCATTACAAGATGGGGGCCAGCCTGTGTAATGTAGCTAGATGTTTAATTAAAATAAAAATAAAAAGGCTGGGGGACGTAGCTTAGTGGTAGAGTGCCCCTGGGTTAGATCCACAGTAACACACACACATATATAGTCAGGCATGGCAGTGCATGCCTGTAATCCCAGTACTAAGGAGACTGAGACAGGAGGAACGCAGGTTTGAGGATAGCCTCAGCAAGTAGCAAGACTTTCAGCAACCTAGGGAGACCCTGTCTCAAAACAAAAAATAAAGGGCTGTGGGTGCAGCTAGGAGGTAGAATATCCCCTGAAGTCAATCCATAGTAGCACAAAAATAAATAAATAAATAAATAAATAAATAAATATTAAAAAATGCAAAAACAAAAAACAGGGAAGTGGGGGGCGGTATTGGGATTGAACCCAACAGCATTCTACCTCTGAGCTATACCCCAGCCCTTTTTTACTTTTTTTTTTAAACAAGGTCTCACTAACTTGCTAAGACTGGCCTCAAACCTGAAATCCTCTTGTCTTAGCCTCTCAAGCACTGAGATCACAGGCATTTACCCCATGCCCAGATGAATTTGATTGTTTTAGATACTTCATACAAGTGGTATCATGCAGGTAAGTGCCTACTTTCATTTAGCTTAATGCCCTCCAGCCTCATCAATGTTGTCACAAATGCCAGGAATTCAGCCAGGCGTGGTGGTGCATGCAGGTAATCCCAGAACATGGGAGGCTGAGGCAGGAGAATCAAAGATTTTCACAGGTTTGAGGCCAGACTCAGCAATTTAGTATGGCCCTCAGCAACTTAGTATGGCCCAGTTTCAAAATAAAATAGAACTGGGGGTATACCTCAAAGGTAGAATGCCCCTGGGTTCAATCCTCTGTGCCACAAAACAAACAACAAACAAAACCATGGGACTTTGTTCTTTTAACCAGTGGAATAATATAGTTCTTGTCAGTCATTTGTCTGCCTGGGACATCAGGTGTTTCTATATTCTGGCTATTGTGCATAATGCTTCTATGAACATACAGGCCCTAAAATCTCCTAGAAATCCTGGTTTCAATTCATTTCAGTATATACACAGAAGGGGGATGCCTGATACACATGAGAGTTCTACTTTTAATTTTTTGAGCAAATTCCATGCTGGTTTTCATACCTGCTGTACCATTTTATATTCTGTTAGAAATGGATTTTAGGGGAGCCACAAGTTAAAAGTCATGAAATCAAAAGTAACGTGGCAAAGACAATTTACTTCTGTGTACAAGGGTGCAAGTACACTGGGCAGACAGCCCACTCAGCCTTTTATTCCCTAACACAAAGACCACTATGCTATTCCTCATTGGCTGGAGTATGGCTTTTACAATCTAGTCCAGTTGGCTAGTTGTCCATGAGCAGATTTTACAAAGGAGAAACAGAATACCAGTACATGCAGGAATGGAACATATAGACACATATACAAAAGTTACAAAGTTGATACCTAAGCTACAGTTACAAAATGGAAGTCTGCCAGTTTCTATCTGATCTTGTAACTTTAATAGAAAAGATTGCTTTCCTTTCTCATAATGCCCACCAACAATATACAGAGATTATAATTTCATCATATCTTCCCCAGCCAGTGGTGATACCTGTTTTGTTTTGTTTTTTTGCTATTTATTATTTCATTATCTATATCTATCATCTATCTATCTATCATCTATCATCTGTCTATCTATGATCTATCTATCATTTTGGTATTGAGGATAGAGCCTAGGGACATTCTACCACTGAGCTAAAGCCCCAGCCCTTTCAATTTTTATGCATGTATTTATTTATGATACTGGGGATTAAACCCAGGGGTGCTCCATCCCTGAGTTATATCCCCAGTCCTTTTTATTTTGTGTTTGGAGACAGGGTCTCCCTAAATTTCCCAGGTGGACCTTGAACTTTCGATCCTCCTCTTTCCACCTCTGGAGTCTCTGGGATTATATGCATGCCCCACTGGATATGCATATGTAGAGGAATGAAATTAGACCCCAATCTCCTACCCTGTACAAGATGTACAAAGACCAAGAAATTAGACGGCAAAACGTGCAGTCGGCTGTGGTGGTGTATGCTTATAATCCAAGCACTATGGAAGCTGACAAGAGAATCGCAGGTTCAAGAACAGCCTCAGGAACTTAGCAAAAACCCTGTTCTGACATAAATAAAAAGGCTGCGGGCATAGCTGTGAGATAGAATGCCCCTGGATTAAATTCCCAGTACCAATAGTAAATGAAAAAAGAAAAAAAAGAAAAGTGCTGCAAACTCTCATGTATATATATGAGTGTGTAGGCTACACCAGGCCATTAAGATAGGTCCATCTCATAGGTCTCTGTTTCTGAACACAATCAGAAATATAAACCACTGATTTAGTGATATATTATGTATTTGCCTTACATAAGTTATTATTTGTTAGTCAATTGTTCTCTAGAAGAAAAAAACAAACAGGACACATATGGATATATAATTTTGAAAGTATATTTACTAGATTGGCTTACATGGTCAGAACTGGAAAGTCCCACAAGTGGCTATCTGCACCCTGGAGCAGCAGCTTAGTCCAAGAAGCTGGAAACTCCAAACAAGAGGGGCCCATGTTGTAGCCCCAGTCCAAGACTGAATTTGAAGGCATTGAAGCCCCCAGGAGAATCACTGGCGAGGGTCCATGTTGAAAGTCTGAAGCATGTTAGTGCAACAAGAGACGCACCCACTCAAGAAGAAAGTACCTTCCATTAGAGGAGCCTTCTTCCTTCTTCCAGTGTTGTTCCAGCAGGGCCCCTAGCCTGTTGTGCAGTGCTGCCCATATTCAGGGTGGTCCCCCCTCAGTGTGCTGTCTACATGTCACTTGCCTGTGGAAATCACCCTCACAGGCACACCCAGAAGTCTCTTTATCCTAGGCACTTTCCTAGGCATCTCTCAATCTGATCACATTGATAATCCAGATGAACCACAACACAGTAAAAAATAAATAGTTATAGTAGAAAAAGCATATGTTTGAGGTGGGTATGGAGGCATACACATATAATTCCAGTACTTGAGAAGCTGAGACAGGAGGATGACAGTTTCAAAATTAACCCCAGCAACTTATCAAGGCTGTCAGATAATTAGTGAGACCCTGTTTCCTAATAAAAAATAAAATAGGGATGGGGGTGTACCTCAAAAATAGAATGCTCCTGGGTTCAATCCCCAACACCATAGAAAAAAAGAAAAAGCATATGTTTATGTTTCTATGTAAACCATGAAGTACGTAAACCAGTGCAGACACAGTATGCTATCACTTTGAAGCCAGTGCATTGACTCATCTTAAGGAAATTTACCTATGACACAATAATCTAACATTTACTGTCCACCGCCCCACAGATTTCAAAATGTTAATGATACGTTTGTCAGTACTGATGAACACCAAAGGATTAATGGTGGCATAGCCATTGGCTATAAGCATATGGACACTACGGCGAATTGACACATTGTTCCCCACAAATTGTGAGGAGGTGGAAAAGATGGAATCCAAAAAGTACATGGCCACAAAGCAACCGACGAGCAGCAGGATGGTCTGGGTGGCCCTTTGCTCTGGGGATGCTTTTGAAGAAAGGCTGGTGCTGTGAAGATGCTGGGACCGCCTTTTATGCCTGCACAAGAGAGCCACCATGTACCCACTTGAGAGGGCCATGAGCCCAATGAAGGACACATCCTGGAATATCCTTATTATGATAAATAAGTTCCTGAAGATGTGTTCCATGGGTGAAATACTGCAGGATTTTGAGATAAGCAGATCAGCTGAGGTCTCATTAGTGGTGCCAACAATTGCAAATAATAAACGAGCAGTAATGAATATATTAGACACCCAGAGAATGAGAAAGCAACACAGGCTGTGATGTGAGGATTTATGTTTGAACTTGGCCAGCCAGGAGCTTCTGGGGCTGAGGATGATGGCTTGACGGACACTCAGCAGGCAGGTGGTACAAACAGAGAGGCTCCTACACAACCTGTACAAGTAGATAACTGATTTGCATGTGATGTCATCCCAGAAAACCTGAGCCCCCAGAATGTCTTGAGCTATGAAGGCCCTCGTCAGCAGCATCACTATGTGGATTAGAGCCAAGAGAGCAATGGTCAGGTCTGTGGGCTTGGGCCCGGGCTCCAGAAAGAAGAAGAGGACATGGAAGAGAAGCAGCACGATGTTGGCTGAGATCCCAATAACAATTACCCCCCACAAAGCATGTCTTATGTCAATATTATTGTGCAATTTATTGTCTTTATTCATACTATGGGGGAAAGAAGCACATAGTGAACAACTGAAGATAAAACCAGAAATTTTCTTCATCATAAATGTTTCCATCTTAATTCTCAACAATTACACCATGAGCACACATGCATATATTGTGATGCCCCCTGTTCCTGTGCTCCTTCAATGCTGGATCTCTCTCACCTCCTCTGGAAGCCATCTGGAATCTTCCCTCCTGCCATCACTTTCCAGTTATGGCTGAACACTGTATCCCATGACTGGTCTTACAGAATGCACATGCTTTCATGTACAATAAAAATATCCATATAGAAAACATTGTATTTTCACCTCATTTTTGCATTTTTAGGGGCAAGAAGATTGTGTTATTTGGTTTTGATCTGCATCCTCTTGATCAAATTTTAGGTGGATAGTAACAGCTGTACAAATTTTGGTAAATTTTAATGAGGAGGACTGACAAAAGTAGAAATAAGATTCTCCCAACAAGAGAATCACAATGTATTAGACATACAGACTTATATTATTTTATTCTGATTGCTTAATTGCCAGACAAAAATTTTTTTTGGTCCTGGGGATTTTACCCATGGTCATTCTACCTCTAGGCTCCACCCCCAGACCAATTTTATTTATTTTGAATCATGGTATTGCTAAGTTGCTGAAACTGGCCTCGAACCTCTTGTCTTTTTTTCTCAGTCTCCCAAGCACTGGGGTTACAGACTAAATACTCTTCATATATTAATAGAGAAGATGTTGATCAATGTGGGCAGTGAATTAAGACTTGCTGTGATCTACGATCCACCATTTACCATGTGTGTGACCTTGAGTTGCCTACCCCATGAGCTCCAGTCATCTTATCTATGAAATATACACAGTCATATTTTAGATAGTAAATAATGTTATGTGAGAAAAAACATTTACCTATACGTACCAAAGATGAAAGTATTTCTGGCACACTATGATCTCTACAGAAATGTCTGCTATCATTTTTATTATTATGCAGTTCATCATGTATGTGTCTTGGGACACTTCATGCAGTTCTTTTAATATTTTATCAATTCTATCCCTGACAAAAGAGAGAAGATAAAAGAAAGTTACCAAAATAGGACATGCTCACCATCTGTGTTGAGGGAACTCTAGTAGCATTGTTAAACTTTTCTCTCACTTCTTCAAGATAGCTGTATAGCTCACATGTTTTTTATCCTTATTTCAGAATAACTAGCCTATATGAGCACAGCTTGGTTATCAATTAGAACCATATGCCATTTTTCTTCTTTAGGCATGTGAAATCAGTGTTTTATATATGACCACAATTAAAATGTACTCAAGCATGTTGTTGTGGTGAACACCTATAATCCAAGTACTGGGGAGGCTGAGATAGAATTGCAGGTTTGAGGCCAGCCTTAGCAAGTAGCGAGACTGTCAGCAGCCTAGTGAGACCCTATTTCAAAACAAAAATTGGCTGTGAGTGTAGCTCAGAGGTAGAATGCCCCGGGTTCAAGGTTCAGTCCCCAGTAACACACACACACACACACACACACACACACACACACACACACACAATGGTATTATAGAAAAATAATCATTATTATTATTGTTGGTGGTGGTGCTGGGGATTGAACCCAGGGGTTTTTACCTCTAAGCTACATCCCCAGCCCTATTTTATTATTTTTAATTTGAAACAGAGTCTCACTACATTGCTGACATTATCACTAAGTTGCTGAGGCTGGTCTTGAACCTGGGATCCTCCTGTCTCAGCCTCCCAAGTATTGGGATCACAAGTGTGTGCCACGATGTCTAATGAAGGTCATAATATTTTAAGGTTTTAGTTCAAGGACAAGTATCATACCCCACCCTGAAAAATGGGTCTTCATAAGATTTTAAGCTGTCATCTGTCCTCCAAGTTAGAAATGATGTTTCTCCAGACTCATGAGGCCCCAGCATTGAAATTATACTACAATATTTTTAAAATTTGTATGTTTTAAAATGTGTAAAATTTGTACATTTATCTGTAAATGTGCACATTTTTATCAATTCAAGCCTTATATATATGAGGTACATAATGTTGTAAAATGTTTCCAGTCACATATTAAAAATTGTCTTCTGAAAATTAAGGTTGTAAGGACCAATTATTTATTGGCTCCTTAGACCATTAAGTTCTATAATGTAGCACACTAAGGAAAAGCAGAAATGTTAAAGACTCATAAACAGGAGATACCATTTAATAAATACTGTAAAACATGGAGATACCACTTGTAAACCGGAGATATCATTTAAAATTTGGAGATGTAATACATACTTGGTTAAAATATTGGAAAATGTGGATTTCCTAAATTAAAATTTGGATAGCAGAGCCAGGCATTGTGGCATATGCCTATAATTTCAACACTTTGGAGGCTGAGAGAGGAGGGTCATAGGTTCAAGACCAGTCTCAGCACCTAGCAAGACTCTCAGCAACCTAACAAGACCCTGTTTCAAACAAAAAATAGGTTTGGGGGTTAAGCTCAGAGGTAGCATGTCCCTGGGTTCAAACCCCAGAATCAAAAAAATTCTATATCAGTATTACAAATGTTAATCTTTTTACAAAACAGTGATCAAGTCAATCAACATATTCTCCATTTACAAATTAAGCAAATTGGAATTTGTCCATGATACACTCAGGAGAAAAACTGAAAAAATTAATCAAAGTTCCACCAGTCCCCACATTTGATGGGCCACACTTTTTCACCAGCACACAGCATTCACTGGTATTCAGTGATGTCTTTGTATATATAAATGGCATATGCCTCCTTTAGTACATTTATTTCAGGTAAAGTGTTTAATTATAAAGTATTAGGATAATAACTTAAAATAGATACATATTAGCATTGCATAAGAGTACAAAAATTCCCTCTTCCTTCCTTCCTTCCTTCCTTCCTTCCTTCCTTTCTTCCTTCCTTCCTTCCTTCCTTCCTTCCTTCCTTCCGTATTGGGGATTGAACCTGGAGTATTCTAACTCTGAGCTCCAACCCCAGCCCTTTTTATTTTTTATTTTGAAGCAGGGTGTCTGTCTCTAAGTTGCTGAGAATATTGCTAAGTTGCTAGGGCTGGATTCTAATCTGTGATCCTCCTGTCTCAACCTCCAAAGTACGGGGGTTGCAGGCATGCACCACCACACCCAGATTCTCATATTATTTCTGTGGAATACAGGCTTTGCTTTCATTCATGTCGATTCCTTTGGAAAAGCTTGAACTTTAGAAACACATGGCACTCTAAGCCTCTTAAAGTGACATGCTTTAATCAACTACAGTTTAGGGAGTTGGAATACATTATTTTCAGCATTACATGAGGAGATATGGTGATACAGTAATAAGAATTTTAGAAAAACAGAATGAGTGAATGCCATGAATTTGGCCCAATATTTAGGAAGTCATGGTATCCGTGGATCATTGTTTAAAATCACTCAAATCTATCATCTATCTATCTATCTATCTACCTATCATCTATCTATCAATCTATCTATCATCTATCATCTATCTATCTACCTCTATCTCTCTCTCTTTCTCCCCTTTTAATGGTACTGGGGATTGAACCCAAGGACAATCCCCAGTACCATTTCTCCCCTTTTAATGGTACTGGGGATTGAACCTCTCATCTACACACCCAGATCTACTTTATTTTTCATTTTGAAACAGGGTCTCACTAAGTTACTGAGGGCCTTGCCAAGTGTCTTTGAACTTGCAATCCTCCTGTCTCAGCCTCCCAAGTACTGGCATTACAGGCCTGCATCCTCATGCCTGGCTTCTATGTGTGTTATAGTGGATTGTACCCAGGGGTGTTCTGCCAGTGAGCTGCACCCTCAGCCCTATTTAAAAAAAATTAGCCCAGAATGGTGTCACACACCTGTAATCCCAGTACTTGGGAGGCTGAGACAGGAGGATTGCAGATTTGTGTCCAGGCTCAGCAACTTAGTAAGGCTTTCAGCAACTTATCTAGACCCTGTTTCCAAATAAAAACAAAACTAGGCCTGGGGTTATAGTCCAGAGGTAGAAGGCCCCTGGTTCCATCTTTAGTAACACACACACACAAACACACACACACACACACACACACACACACACACACACACACA